>CM040405.1:77664835-77819835 GCA_022702515.1 Ilyophis sp. 1 JC-2022
CGTATTCGGACACGGCCCTTGGCTGCGTTTGGATCAAAATTGTATTATTTCTTCCCGTCGTTCCCTTCCCCTGCTTCAAGGAATTCCCCCATTGGGAAGGGAACGACAGGAAGAAAGGATACATTTCTCGTTGGAGTAGGTGTCAAGTTTGCCCATATAAAATACGTTTTTTCCACTTTTTCGAAGGTATACAGGCATATAAGATTATGATACGGGAAATCTAGTCTAACACATTTTATTTTTACGTTTTCCAACATAATTAATTTAATCGCTGCAATCACATTTTCTTTCTCCCTCTCTGATATTTTCTCGATTTCTGAGGCTGTGGGAAAAGCAAGTAGCGCATCAGGACTGTAAGTTATGATCTAAAAACACGCTTTATGATAACAAAGCGCCTTGATGAATTTGGTATACACTCATTATTATGTGAAAAGCTAAATACAAAAATATATTAAATAAACTTGAATCAGACAAATAACTGGTGGCTAGTGATTTTAATAGATAGATAATGTTCTATACGGTTTTTGGTGAATATATAGTTTTGCAGGCGTGAAAATAAAGACAGGTCTCTCCAGAGGTTGACACCTGTGTTTTACCTTTTTGAAGTTTCTTTAAGTTCAAGTTTGAACGAATTATTTATTTTTACAATGAATCATAGTCTACATGCCGTCAGTAGGCTAAGCGGCATTTTTAAAAGCTTAGGCTAATTACTTGGTATCATTCTCTTTAGCTGCTAAGGCATGTCTTAATGTAGCTAAAGCAAAACCAAATGTTTGTACGTTTAAACGTTTGCATATTTATTTAACATTTATCGGATAATTCTCGTTATTATAATATGCCGTTGCCTTTGCGTTGTATTTTAGCTAGGCTATAATTTAATTAGTTCTGGATAAACTTGATCAAACTTGTTTTCACTTTTATACAACTTAACGTGTCATATTCTTATATTTACGGTTTTGATAAAGCAACTGATTGAAGCAAAGTGTCCGTCTCATCCGATTACTTCTGCTCCCTGGCACTCAGGCCTACAGCACAGCCCATGGCACTCAGGCCTACAGCACAGCCCATGGCACTCAGGCCTACAGCACAGCCCATGGCACTCAGGCCTACAGCGCAGCCCATGGCACTCAGGCCTACAGCGCAGCCCATGGCACTCAGGCCTACAGCGCAGCCCATGGCACTCAGGCCTACAGCGCAGCCCATGGCACTCAGGCCTACAGCGCAGCCCATGGCACTCAGGCATACAGCGCAGCCCATGGCACTCAGGCCTACAGCGCAGCCCATGGCACTCAGGCCTACAGCGCAGCCCATGGCACTCAGGCCTACAGCGCAGCCCATGGCACTCAGGCCTACAGCGCAGCCCATGGCACTCAGGCCTACAGCGCAGCCCATGGCACTCAGGCCTACAGCGCAGCCCATGCTCCCTGGCACTCAGGCCTACAGCACAGCCCATGGCACTCAGGCCTACAGCACAGCCCATGGCATAGGCCTACCGTAGACTAATTGTCTTTTATTTTTATATCATTTATTTTTTACGCCATTTATTTTTTTGATGGCGATGTCATACAAAACTGCCCCTCCAGAAATGTCATGCTAAAATCACCACTGATGAGGGTCAATGAGAGTTTAGCACAAATATAATCATTTGAGAATGATTTGTACATAGTAACCATGTCCACACTAGTTAACCCAACTATGTAGATAACATATATCCTCTACAATATATCCCTTTTTGTTGACCAATCATCAAAAAATCATGTGTAAACAAAACGTTATTTAGGCATAAGAATAGTGTTGGCTCTGATACATAAAATACATTCTGAATTACTCCACCATTCATGGACTGTGTGGCCTGTCATTAGTGGTTAGCATGGGTGCTAGTAGTTATGTCAGATATTTGTTGTTTATGAGCAAACAATAATTCATCATGTAATCAATATGATTTCTAAAATGGTATAATAGCATTACTGTTTAATTTGAACACAAATGGCACTTTTAGCTCCATCCAGTCCCAGCCATTCTGTTTTTTCAGTTCTACACTTACAAATTGACTGCAAAAACAAATGGACCGCTAGGGGCGCCTTATAACGTACTTCAATGGAGCATAAAAAAATTAATGGCGAAGATAGAAAGATCAGTCTCTGCCAATATTCTTCACTCCCCACCTCCTTTCCTCCACTCCTCTACTCCACTCCACTCGTCTCCTACAAGGAAGTATGCAAAATAGCCTGTACGTTTAAAGTACAAGTATTGTCCCTGACATTGCTGTTTGCATCCAGACATTAATTCATATGTAACCATTAATATGTAATTCAGATGTAATCAGCAACATTAGATTAAAACACAAAGATGGGTTTTCGGGGCACGGAAGAGAGGAGTGGTAGTGGAGGAAAGGAGGGTGCATTTTTAGAGTATTAGGATGCACCCCCTCTCTCTAAGGTATCTGGCACGAGACTCCTTTTGTCTTCCAGCTTCCTACTTCCTGCAAGCTTTGCTGATCACAGCAGTACTGGAGATAAGGCCAAAGATTCTGCACACACACCAGATACTCAACTCCTGCTGTGTTCCTTCCATCCTCTCGGCTTCTTAACCACAGGAGGAGCTGGATTACAACACAGAACAGTCACTGCTTCAGATACTTAGTCGCTCCCCATAATTGAAATAAGATTGGAATGTTTTGGCACTGGTATGGAGACAGACCATTGCACTGGAGCTTAATATCACATTCCTTGTACGTGGATGTGCTTAGTAAAACCCGGAAACCCCACAAATATGGAGCATATGAACGAGCAAAAACACAAACACTGTGCCGGGCTTTACTCAGCGCAGGTAGCCAGCTATGAGAAACAAGGCCCAGGTGAGTCTGCGGTGCCTGAGGTCATGACCTCCACGCAGCTAAATTCTTTGAGTGAAAAGTGAAATAAAGTGCTACAGTGCGCTCCAAAAGTGTTAGGACAGTGACTACGAGGTTAAAGTGCAGACTTTCAGCTTTATATGAGCGTTTTTACATCCATATCAGGTGAACCGTGTAGCAATTGAACTCAGGAGAAACAACCCATAAACTGATCCATCCATATCTACTGCATATCGGCAGATTGATGGTTTGAGGCATGCTTGATACCTCAGACCCTTGATGCCAACCATGTGTTCCGTACCTTTCCCCTGTAATTTACATCTTAATCTAGTCCCACTCCTGAATTCCCATAGAGATCCATTCAAATGCAGAGAGGTTATAGTATTGTTTGTAAGAGTACCTGAAAATAAGATATCAAGAGTCTTTTGATGTTGTTGGGTCAGACATCAGGAAGTCATGGCATGCAAAGGATATGTAATCAAATATTAAATATGAGGACTTTATTTAAATGTATGTTAATTTTACAATTACTTTTGGTGCCCTCAAAGGGGAGGGGGGGCTATGTGTAAAAATGGCTACAATAGCTACACAGTTCACCTGATATGGACGTAAAACCCTCAAATTAAATCTGAAAGTCTGCACTTTAACCTCATAGTCACTGTTCCATTTCAAATCAAATGTGCTGGAATACAGAGCCAAAACAACAAAAAATGTGTCACTGTCCTAACACTTTTGGAGCGCATTGTAGGTTGACATGAGAAGAGCACAGGGTGGTGTGGCTTTATGGGATGTAACGTGTAGATGAAATTTCCAAACTGAAGCAAAAAAAGCTAAATTGAATGAAGTCGGGCTTATGGGGATTTTATGCCAGACTGAAGTCTCCGGCGCAATGTTCAGGGGCTGAATTTTGTCTTAGGCCACACATCACACTGCCAGCAGATAAGGCTGTTTCATTCAGTAAACTCAGGGCTACAGGTAACACTGTTTCATTCAGTAAACTCAGGGCTACAGGTAACACCGTTTCATTCAGTAAACTCAGAGCTACAGGTAACACCGTTTCATTCAGTAAACTCAGGGCTACAGGTAACGCTGTTTCATTCAGTAAACTCAGAGCTACAGGTAACACCGTTTCATTCAGTAAACTCAGGGCTACAGGTAACACTGTTTCATTCAGTAAACTCAGGGCTATAGGTAACACTGTTTCATTCAGTAAACTCAGGGCTACAGGTAACACCGTTTCATTCAGTAAACTCAGGGCTACAGGTAACACCGTTTCATTCAGTAAACTCAGGGCTACAGGTAACACTGTTTCATTCAGTAAACTCAGGGCTACAGGTAACACTGTTTCATTCAGTAAACTCAGGGCTACAGGTAACACTGTTTCATTCAGTAAACTCAGGGCTACAGGTAACACCGTTTCATTCAGTAAACTCAGGGCTACAGGTAACACCGTTTCATTCAGTAAACTCAGGGCTACAGGTAACACTGTTTCATTCAGTAAACTCAGGGCTACAGGTAACACCGTTTTTTTCAGTAAACTCAGGGCTACAGGTAACACCGTTTCATTTAGTAAACTCAGGGCTACAGGTAACACCGTTTCATTCAGTAAATTCAGGGCTACAGGTAACACCGTTTCATTCAGTAAACTCAGAGCTACAGGTAACATTGTTTAATTCAGTAAACTCAGGGCTACAGGTAACACTGTTTCATTTAGTAAACTCAGGGCTACAGGTAACACTGTTTCATTTAGTAAACTCAGGGCTACAGGTAACACTGTTTCATTCAGTAAACACAGGGCTACAGGTAACATGGTTTCATTCAGTAAATTCAGGGCTACAGGTAACACTGTTTCATTCAGTAAATTCAGGGCTACAGGTAACATGGTTTCATTCAGTAAATTCAGGGCTACAGGTAACATGGTTTCATTCAGTAGACTCAGGGCTACAGGTAACATGGTTTCATTCAGTAGACTCAGGGCTACAGGTAACATGGTTTCATTCAGTAGACTCAGGGCTACAGGTAACATGGTTTCATTCGGTAAACTCAGGGCTGCAGGTAACATGGTTTCATTCAGTAAACTCAGGGCTACAGGTAACACTGTTTCATTCAGTAAATTCAGGGC
Source organism: Ilyophis sp. 1 JC-2022 (assembly GCA_022702515.1). NCBI lineage: Eukaryota > Metazoa > Chordata > Actinopteri > Anguilliformes > Synaphobranchidae > Ilyophis > Ilyophis sp. 1 JC-2022. Next base: position 77,669,812 of record CM040405.1, read on the forward strand.
TACAGGTAACATGGTTTCATTCGGTAAACTCAGGGCTGCAGGTAACATGGTTTCATTCAGTAAACTCAGGGCTACAGGTAACACTGTTTCATTCAGTAAACTCAGGGCTACAGGTAACACTGTTTCATTCAGTAAACTCAGGGCTACAGGTAACATGGTTTCATTCAGTAAACTCAGGGCTGCAGGTAACACTGTTTCATTCAGTAAACTCAGGGCTGCAGGTAACACTGTTTCATTCAGTAAACTCAGGGCTGCAGGTAACACTGTTTCATTCAGTAAACTCAGGGCTACATGTAACACTGTTCCAGTCTGGGTCTTACCTGATGCCCTCAGGCGACGTGTCAAACAGAATGTTCCGGTTGTACTGAGCGTCAGACACATAGACTGCAGCCAGCTCCAGGTCCTGTCACCATGGAAACACAGATCAGCTTATCTTACTGTCTCAAGAAGAAATCTCAACAAGTAAAAACAAACAAATCAGAAAAACATAACGGACAAATGGCACAGCGTATAAACATATAATATTATTAACACCATCAGTGATGGGGGAGCAAGGCTTTATTAAATGGCAGAGCGTATAAACATATAATATTATTAACACCATCAGTGATGGGGGAGCAAGGCTTTATTAAACTCAATTTGGGAGGAGCATAGGTTATCATATGCTTAAATGACCAATCATCAATCCAAAACAGGGAGCAGTGTTTTATCTCTTCAGGAAAATTCCAGCAGGCTACCTACAATTTTAAAAGAAACATCCATTTTCAACAATATTCAGAAGTGTCTTCTTTCATATGACGGTATGTTATTAACATTGCAAATTGTCTGTTAAAAATGGTCAGGTATCTGCAGGAATGTTTACAAAGATCTGAAGAGTTAAATTATGTTTTTACCAGCTTTGCTCGCACATTACCCACAAAATGATGACAGGAAATGCATTCAGAGCCAATCACCCACGTAATTTATTATTTAAAAAGTAAGCAATACAGTTATAGCACATCCCTCTGTACTGTGTAAACACTCCCACCTGACCAATCCCAATTGCACACAGCTGTAACGTGTAACTCCCAGACAACAGCTATAAAATGTATCCAACCCCAAACTTTGGGCAGTGACTGATACTTCACAAACTCTCATTTTTGCAAAGGGTTGCACTGTCACATCTCAGCCGGAAATCTGATGCTATAGGCTATCCATGATCTGATGCTATAGGCTATCCATGATCTGATGCTATAGGCTATACATGAGGTGATACTATAGGCTATCCATGATCTGATGCTATAGGCTATACATGAGGTGATGCTATAGGCTATACATGAGGTAATACTATAGGCTATCCATGATTTGATGCTATAGGCTATACATGATTTGATGCTATAGGCTACACATGATCTGATGCTATAGGCTATCCATTATCTGATGCTATAGGCTATCCATGAACATCTTGACACATACGCCATGAAGAAACACAGGGCCAAGTTGCATTAAATAATTTAGGAAAGTTTGGATAGCATTGCTTTGGAATAGAGCTAGTTTAATTAGTGTGAGCTACGATAGGCAATATTGTTAGTTGTAACTTGGCCGCACTTTGATATCAATAGGCATGCCTAGTTTTTGCAAGTTGGAAATAAGGACTTATAGACAGCGCTCTGTAGTCGTGAGTAACTTGGCTTTTTATTTTCTTTCTTTTTTTTTTACGTCGTTGACGTTTTTGATGATACTAAACACAATAATACATTTTTGCCAATTACAGATGATACTCGGATACATGTAATCCACGTATTGTAGACTAATGTTAGTGCACATAAAAGTGTGTGTTTAGACATGCGAGTTATTGCCTGCAGAGCTACTCTGTAAAGGCTATGTAGCCAGAAGTAGCCGTTTAAACGTTTTCATATTTCCAAATACTGGCGAGAAGAGATTTAAGGTTTGGGACACATTGTAGCCTATTCTGTCATGTAGCCTATATTCTACTATGTGTAGACGTATCGCCATTTAAACATGCAACTTCAGTCAACTGAACGGAATTTAAATCAAAGACATGTCGCTCGTGCAGATGACTGCAGCGTCAGCATCGTATGGAATAGAATTCAGGAATGCAGCATAGGCTACACAAGCTAACCAAAACCAAATGTGTGTTTATCTGCGCGATGTTCTTATACATTTTTAAGAATAACGGGCTCTGGACGCTAGTTTAATATGCAGTGTGATTCCAAGCCAAATCGTGTGATGTGCTGAAAACTGCAAAACATCTTACGTTTCTCATCTTCTGATCCACCTTCGCTGAATTTCCACCGTTTATATTACTTTGATCTCCAGCGGCCAAAGTATCAGTCTTTTTCATTTCGTCAGCCTCTGACATTTTTAATCCACACTTCTCCGTGCTGAACAAAGAATTAAACTTTCTCCACTTTCTCTCAGTCAACACCCAGAGCCGTGCGCAGGAAATCCCGTGCTGATCGCTGGGTTTGCACTCGGAAAAAGTCTAAACTTTTGTTTTCTGCAAGATGTTGCGTCCTGCAGTGCCTTCTTTCCAACGCGACTCTAAGTAATGCTCTTATCTAGTCAGAGTTTGAGAAGTAGTCAGGAAATATGTCTTTCATGATTGAGAGCTATTGTTGAAAATTCTGAAAATAAAACTGGTTTACCGTTTTCTTTGCCGAAGCCATGATTTCTGATCCATCATGTGACGGAACCTGGCGGAAATAGGAAAGGAAGAGCAGACGGAAAGGTTTCTGCTGTGAAGATGAGGCGCGTTGTCTGGGGGTAGCCACGTTCTGAGATACTGAAACAGAGCACTGGGCATTATACATAAACAGGGCTTTCATCAGAATCCAGAATTATTTATTCGCCAAGTACGATGTGCAAGGAATTTGCCTTAGTGCAAGGTGTCAACATACAATCCAGTACAATAACAAGAGCTTAAGTTCCCTAACTGAAGTTCCCTAACAAGAAAATAAAAGTGATTCTATTCTATTAAGAAAAAATAAAATAATAATAAAATAGTGTCATAAAAATACAATAAAGTACAGTGCTACTATACAAATACATACAGTACGAAAAACTAGGTTATGTACACAGTTAAAGTGAGACTGTGCAAGTCGGCAAGTAAAAGTCACAGTTAACGGCACAGTTAAAGTGAGAGTGCTCAAATGGGCAGAGTAAAAGTCACAGTTAACGGCACAGTTAAAGTGAGAGTGCTCAAATGGGCAGAGTAAAAGTCACAGTTAACGGCACAGTTAAAGTGAGAGTGCTCAAATGGGCAGAGTAAAAGTCACAGTTAACGGCACAGTTAAAGTGTGTGTGCAAATGGGCAAGTAAAAGTCACAGTTAACGGCACAGTTAAAGTGAGAGTGTGCAAATGGGCAAGTAAAAGTCACAGTTAACGGCACAGTTAAAGTGAGTGTGCAAATGGGCAAGTAAAAGTCACAGTTAACGGCACAGTTAAAGTGAGAGTGTGCAAATGGGCAGGGGGGGAATAGAGGAAGGGGTCTTTGTTTTGGAGGATTATGGTTTGGGGAAAGAAGTTGTTCAGGTGGCGGTTAGTCCTAGTCTTTAGGGCTCTCACTCTCGGTCTCTGCTGAGAGGGGAAACACTGGAAGAGAGAGTGGCCAGGATGGGGGGGGGGGTCTCTCTTATTTTACATTTTTATTTAGAAGCTCTTCTCCAGAGCCAGAGTGATGGGGGGGGGGGGGGGGGGGCAGCCAATGATCTTTTCTGCACACCGTACTAGCAGGTATGCGATGTTGTTATCCAATGGGGAGAATTATTGTTTGAGGGTACGGAGGCAGGCAGGTAGTGAGGGTCTCTGAGTAGGCAGTAAAAACAGGAAGAAGAAGAAGCATAAGAGGAAGGACAAAAACCGCAAAATAACCCAAGTTTGGGGCTTTATTGTGTGGATGTGTGAATAACCCAAGTTTGGGGATTTATTGTGTGGATGTGTGAATAACCCAAGTTTGGGGCTTTATTGTGTGGATGTGTGAATAACCCAAGTTTGGGGCTTTATTGTGTGGATGTGTGAATAACCCAAGTTTGGGGCTTTATTGTGTGGATGTATGAATAACCCAAGTTTGGGGCTTTATTGTGTGGATGTGTGAATAACCCAAGTTTGGGGCTTTATTGTGTGGATGTGTGAAGTTGTATCTGAATGCTGTGTGGTTACATGAGGTCAGAACATACAGAAGTTATGTTTTTAAGGACTGAGAGTCTGTGGTCATTGTGGTTACTTCTGTAGGAAAAGTGGCATACTCTATGTGCTGTATAGGTATGGGGCATGCCCCACCAAGCCGTAATTTACCATACCTGCCATCCCAATCCACTGATATATTCAAGAACATCATAGTGATTCTCATCTTTTATTTAAAGATTGTTTATGGAAATCTAAAGAACAACAGGGCAATGATTAAATGTTCCATATATATATTCACACGTACAATTACAAATTATATGTTATCATCTGAGCAGCTATCAGTCCTTATACTATTACTAAACTCCATTTCAAATCTCAAATACAAGATGTAGATGTAAACACAACTTGTGACTGAAACAGAAAACATAATTTTGAAAAGCAAACTCAGCATTTTAAAAATGAACAAATAGAAACCTGTGCACAAACCAAAGCACAATATTAAATATTAAATATGCCACAAGGCAAGTTTAACTCTTAAATATGCCACAAGGCATGTTTAACTCTTAAATATGCCACAAGGCAAGTTTAACTCTTAAATATGCCACAAGGAAAGTTTAACTCTTAAATATGCCACAAGGCATGTTTAACTCTTAAATATGCCACAAGGCATGTTTAACTCTTAAATATGCCACAAGGCAAGTTTAACTCTTAAATATGCCACAAGGAAAGTTTAACTCTTAAATATGCCACAAGGCAAGTTTAACTCTTAAATATGCCACAAGGAAAGTTTAACTCTCGGTGATTAGGCAGCACAGTGCTCTGTAGCTTTATTCTAACAGACATTAAAATAAGGTATTTTGTTAGTAGCTTTATTCTCAGTATGAGGAACACACATTTATATTTGCTGAATCAAGCAACTGAATCTATTAAATGATGTGCTGATACTTTCTATGAAAAGGCACTTTTACCATTACAAATTCACAGCAGTACACACACACACACCCTACCCCTAGCAGTGATGGGAGTTGCTTTAGTGTAATTTTCAGGGATCTGAAGGACTGCTTTCACTTATCAGCTCATAAGCAGGGGTCCATTTGAAGGGGAATGCAAGGGGATGGCATCCCCCCGTGTTAAAAGAAAATTGACAAAAACCAACCCCTTTGTAAAACTGCTATCGCCCCACATCCCCCTTGTTTAATGGTTTTCTGTGATGTCACAGACCCCACATCCCCCTTGTTTAATGGTTTTCTGTGATGTCACAGACCCCACATCCCCCTTGTTTAATGGTTTTCTGTGATGTCACAGACCCCACCATCCCCCTTGAAAAATGTTTACAAATCGACCACTGCTCATAAGTACAAACCAACAGTAACACTGTGGCTCAGCTGCAATAGGATCTACCTTCAGACCACAGGCTGAACTCTTAAGCTGAATGTACACGGGCAATATTTTCAAGCAATATAGCCGGTAATATCGACTGGCAATGACTGCTGGCAATTTTTCTATTGATAAATCTATATCTGAACAAGTTCGATCGAGGCGAGCAATAATTTGCTACCATCCAATCACCGACGGGAGTTTGGGTCACGTGACATCAGAGTCTTCCAGAAATGGCTGCCAAGTGGTGTGAGGAAACCGAAGGGATTCTGATCTCTTATTACTCAGGGAAGTTATAGTAATGTATTACTCTAATGTTTAAATAAAGACCAACTTTTCATCATAAGTTATGTTATTCTTGACCTTTTGATATTACTTAGTATTACTCAGTCACCACCGTACTGATGAAACGAGTGACTTTTAGCAAGCTAGCTAACGTTAGCGAAGTTTATTCAGCAGACCTAATCAGACCGCATCCGCATCCATATACACATATATATATATATATATACACACACACATATATATATATCCATATATGAATACATCCATGATAGCGATTCGGCCGATTAAATTGCCCATTGCTACAGTGGCTCATACACATTGCCCACTGCTGGCAATATTGCCTGAAAATACTGCCCGTGTACCATTGTAAGACTGAAAAATGGATTATCAGTCATAAACCCTTGGAGCTGGTGGCGACTTCCTTGAGGGCAGACCTTTTTCTCTGACCTCTCATGGCCTCGTAAACGACAGCTGGAATTGACCATACAACTGGACATTAGAGGTTGGAAAAGGCACTCTGCAGGACATTGGGACAGTTTTGAATAAACACCCAATGTTCTTGGATTCTGGACTGAAACAAAGCTGTATATGTATCTTGCATCATATGTATGTGCATGTAAATAATTGTGGATAATATGATAAATGTGGTGAATCGGGATTAATGCCAACTGAAGTGTGGGGTATGTGAAAGTATAGAAGGGGGCAAAATACATGAGAAGGGATATAGAATGTGAAAGAAAGGAGGATTGTATAGGTTATCAGGGATGCGCTTATCCACATAAGTATCTGGACCATAGAGTGGCCATCACCTGGACCTCACCTGATATCTAGATAAATGATAGGGAAGAATCTTATTACTATCACTCGATAGGGGGGAGTAGACTATGCAGTTTCTCTCCCTGGAGGGGGGTCCCCGGGTGGCGAGGAGTTACATCTCTTCCTGCCAGACCTTATTTGGACAAAGGGAATTCTGCTTCTGTGTGTAGCTGAACAGGCTAGATAAGATATTTACTCTGTATTTCCTTTTTTCAATCTTTATATTCTGTAATTGACTGCTAATTCTAAGCTAATGACCTCCCTGCCTGTTATTTAATTATTTTTAACTTGCGTGGTCTCCATGACTCTAATCCATCTTATACCCTTTTCAGCCTAAATTACGACTGAATACTCAGGGGGACAATTCTGACCAAGGACCAACTGATCAGTGGCCTGGTACAGCAAGTCTTTAGTGGCGTTCTCAAGTTGGGAAAGGCAGCCAAGTTCTGCCCACAAAACGGGATTGGTGAGATGCATGGTTCTGGTGATTTGATGCGAAGAGAACCCCTGGACGTTCTACGTTGGTTCTTGTCAAATTCGGAGGAGCCTCTGAATGCACTCTGACCTGGGCTCACAACTGTCTATGTAAAAGATAATGCATGTATTGTGTTGGCTAGACCAGGGGTTTTCAAAGTGGGGGCGCCAGGGGAGCCAATTGGAACGGAGAGGAAAATGGAAAATGCTAAAAAAATAAATTATAATAAAATAAAATTTATTTAAAAACATTCATTTCAATTCAATTCATAAGATTATTGTGCCGGTTTAAAATAAAATATAAATTGTTATAAATCCTTTCATATCGAAATGAGGTCTTTGCCATGCCCTTCTTTCAATCGCAGCCAATAACTGTCTGCCTGTCAGTCAAAGCGTTACGTTGAGCTGCTAACGGCCCGATTATGGAATCAAAATAGGGTGAAAAGTATTGTGTTGTGTATTAAGAAGCTGTATGTTAGATTTTTTTAAATATTTGCCAGTGTAATTTAAAAGTTTTTTTTAAAGCCATTTCGCAATAGGGGGGCCCCAGCCAGAGGCTACGGTAAATTTGGGGGTCCTTGGCATGGAAAAGTTGGGGAACCCCTGGGCTAGACCCCCATCCTCTGTGTTAGACCCCCATCCTCTGTGTTAGACCCCCATCCTCTGTGTTCTCCAACGAACTGAGATTCAGCAATAATGCTGATTCCAGCAAGCATATATTGAGTAATAGTGGTTAGGGATGTTCCTAACGACTAATTTCCCTGACGGTTAAACGGAAATTTAAACTTAGACTAGTCGACTAGTCTAAAAGTAAGAAAACAGTCAAAATTGAGCACAATTTAATCGATAAGGTTAACATTGTCCGAAAAAATATTGCGTATATTATAAGAGCCATTTGAAACCGTTAATCACATACTTCGATAAACAAATCGTATTTTAAATGCCGCTGAAATGTGTGGCACTTTGCGCCTTGCATTATGAACATTGCACATTATCCTACAAAACATGACAACAACTCACTAAATAAAAGTTAACAAATAACATTTATTGAAAACAAAATTCAACGTAAAACATTTTTAGGAAACGTGCCTGATTATTACAACGGCATTTTCATTGGGTGAACGCGATCGCATAGCAAATACAGTAAAAAATAATAATCGGTCATCAGAAAAGCTACCAATAATAGGCACACAAAAAAATTACAATTAGGCCGACTGATCGACGTGACATTACATTAGTTTTATTGGGCTATTCAACAACGCGATATGCCTCTTTACATCTCGCTGGTTTAACTTGCAGGGCGAACAGGCTAATGCGTTTTGTTTTTTTCCTTCGTTTTAAATTATTATTATTTTTTTAATCCGGCGTTGTTAACATTAGTAACGGATGCTCGTTTTTTTATAAAGCAACATTTGACCAGGAAAACATGACATTTTAGTGCAAATTATGTCAATATGTAATTTAAATGTGTTCATTAATAAAATAATAAGTTTAACCGACTAGTATTTCTGGTGCCGACTAGCGAGGGTAGCAACGTTTAAACGCGCACATCCCTAATAGTGGTACCCAAGGACGAGTCAAGTGTAACCACTCCGAGCTCCACGCATGATTAAAACCAAATTCTAAAATCTAGTTTTAAATGGAGTCAGATAAATGAGTAAATAAATTAGTGATATTTCACACAGTAAGTTTTACCTTTTCCCACAGCAATAGCGGAATACATCACGCTTAAACCTTCGCTCCGAGCTATTCCCTCATTGGTTTAGCTGTGCGGGTTCTACACCATCAGCTTTAACCTAGATGATCTCCCGCTGATCGCACCTGGGCTACACCTGGGCTACACCTGGGCCACACCTGGGCTACACCTGGGCTACACCTGGGCCGCATCTGGGTCACCATACATATTTTAAACACTTTAACTCTTAGATGTTAGAAAGCACCCCTGCAGATCCCTGAACATCAGAAATGTACAATCTTGTGGAAGAAGAATGCTGATCTGAATATTGGTGAAAATACAGCATTCTTCTAAGATGAGCAGTTATCTGCAGGGATTACACTGGTGTCTAAAGGGTTACAGTGTTCGTGCTGAACCCTGGACTCTACCAGTCACTGCAAGCAAAGGCGGGTAAAGCTGACTGTAGCCAATCAGATCAGGCGGGGATGGGTGGGGTTGGCTCTGACAGAAGAGAAGGCCCCGATGTGGGTGATGAGGTTTGGCTCTAGGCTGTGGGCTCTCTCCCCTGGGGCGGAGCGGGCGATCTGGTACAGAACCGTGTCCTTGGCCCGGCCTTTCTCACAAAACTCCTCATCCAGGTATCCGGCGGCCCGGAGGGAGGCGTTGCCGGGAAACAGCATGGCGGGGGTGCAGCACTCGGTCGCCGGGGAAACGGCGTAGAGCTGGGGAGAGAGGCGGCGAGCCTCCAGGAGGTAATGTCTCCCCAGCAGCTCTGAGGCGGCCATGATGTACAGAGCGAACAGAGGCAGGTACAGCGCTCGGCAGGGCAGGGTCAAACACCAGCTCCACACGAGCAGCGCCATGCTCCCGCCCACCAGCCCCAGCCCCACCCACTCCAGGATCCGGTACGGCTCCGGGTTCCAGTACCGCTGCAGCCGCTCGGGATGGTACAGTTTAACGTACAGCGTCCGTGAGGAGAACGCCCGCGACAGCAGGTCATCCATCACGGGGAAGAAGTCGTCCCTGGGCAGGGCGTCGTCCTCCAGCACCACCACGTTTTGGGGTTCAGCCAGCTCCCAGCCCCTCCGCAGGCAGTACACGTAGTCTCTCTTCTCCTTCTCAAACATGTTCATGTAGAACCCGCCCCTCCCTGCTTCCTCCTGAGCGCTCCGCACCACCCGGAACCTTTTTTCCAACAGTGATACATCTTCGTTTCCCTGGGGGTCGCTTTCCACATCGCACACCAGCACTTCTGGGCAGCCGGGTCCCTGGCAGGCCGCGAGGAGGGAGGAGAGCTGCCGCATCACCTGCAGCAGGTAGTGATAATCTCTACCCTCTGTTCGCCGTGCGGTTACCACGGTTACCAACAGGCGCGGTCGGCTTTTCTGAGCTGCCAGGTGGGCGTGGCCGGGAGGCGGGTCTGTATTTGGGCCGCTCCAGAAGCGCAGCGCTTCCTGACCCTGTCGGTAACTCTCGGCCAGAACCTGGTCACTCATGGAGTCCAGATACAGGGACCCGATGAAGTAGTACGAGTACAGCAGGCGGTGGCAGAACGACGGCAAGACGACGGCGAACGTCAAGAGGCAAAGCCCCGCCCCCTGAACTAAGGGGCGGGACAAGCGCACATGATGTCTCACCACACACTTCCATCGAGGCATTTGTGAAGATAAGGATTTTTCAGTTTTTTTCCTCTATTTTTTTTTTTTACCCCCCTTTATTTAAGCAAGCATAACAAATGACAGGGGCCTTGACTTCATAAAGTGTTTTTTAAACCACTCTGTGGCCAGAGTAGGGGCATCGCGGTGCGCCGTGCAATTTGTCTGTGCAGATATGTTGCTTTATGCGATATTCTGTACAGATATGTTATGTTTCTGAGGTGTCATTAGTCTGATCCAATTAGAAAGGCCTCCGTTGTCGAGCTCTGTTGCGTAAGATCACACGACTGTCGGAATGGGGCGGCGACTCCTTCCATTACGGTTTTCCATCACACCCGGCATAACCTTCCAGAGAAAACAAACACCAGTTATTCATGAGACCAAAGATGTCCGATATAATCTTGTGTACCCGTTAACTTGGACGCTAAATGTTCACCAAATACACTAAAACAGTGTCTTTAGTGTTTAAATTTCACCAAAAGAAAGACGAGTGTTAAATGTGGCCTGATGACTTCAACACCTCTTCACCTAGCCACACCGTACCACTCCACCGTCCACACCGTCCCGCTCCACCGAGCCACACCGTCCCGCTCCACCAAGCCACACCGCCCAGCTCCACCGAGCCACACCGTCCCGCTCCACATAGCCACACCATCCCGCTCCACCAAGCCACACCGTCCCGCTCCACCGTCCACACCGTCCCGCTCCACCGAGCCACACCGTCCCGCTCCACCTAGCCACACCGCCCAGCTCCACCGAGCCACACCGTCCCGCTCCACCGAGCCACACCGCCCCGCTCCACACCGTCCCGCTCCACCGAGCCACACCGTCCCGCTTCACCGTCCACACCGTCCCGCTCCACCGAGCCACACCGTCCCGCTCCACTGAGCCACACCGTCCCGCTCCACCAAGGCAAACCGTACCGCTCCACCGAGCCACACCGTCCCGCTCCACCGAGCCACACCGTCCCGCTTCACCGTCCACACCGTCCCGCTCCACCGAGCCACACCGTCCCGCTCCACTGAGCCACACCGTCCCGCTCCACCGAGGCAAACCGTACCGCTCCACCGAGCCACACCGTCCCGCTCCACCGAGCCACACCGTCCCGCTCCACATAGCCACACCGTCCCGCTCCACCGAGCCACACCGCCCAGCTCCACCAAGCCACACCGTCCCGCTCCACCGAGCCACACCGTCCCGCTTCACCGTCCACACCGTCCCGCTCCACCGAGCCACACCGTCCCGCTCCACTGAGCCACACCGTCCCGCTCCACCAAGGCAAACCGTACCGCTCCACCGAGCCACACCGTCCCGCTCCACCGAGCCACACCGTCACACATTCCACAGGTAAACTGGTGATGCTATCATGACTGGGTATAAAAGTATAACAAAAGACTCTTGATATCTTATTTTCAGGTACTCTTACAAGCGGTACTATAACTTCTCTGCATTTGAATGGATCTCTATGAGAATTAGGGGGTGGGACTAGATTAAGCTGTAAATTACACAGGAATAGTATGGAACCCATGGTTGGATAAATGGTCATCAAGGGTCTGTGATATCAAACAAGCCTCAAACCATCATTCTGCTGCCAGATATGCAGTAGATATAGATGGATCACTTGAAGGGTCGTTTCTCCATAGAGTTAGAAAAATGAGTCAGGAGAAACGACCCGTGTAATTTACAGCTTCATCTAGTCCCACCCCCAAATTCCCATAGAGATGCATTCAAATGCAGAAAGGTTAAAGTATCGTACCTGAAAATAAGATATCAAGGGTCTTTTGATATCCTTGTATACCCAGTCAGCTAATGATAGCATCACCTGTTTACCTGTGGAATGTTCCAAACTGGTGTTTTTTTTAACTTCCCAGTCTTTTTTTTTTTTTTACCCCTGTCCCAACTTTTTTGGAACGTGTTGCAGGCATCAACATTACATTACAGTCATTTAGCAGACGCTTTTATCCAAAGCGACGTACAGTAAGTGCATACAGAAGGTCATTGAAGTAACTACAGAACAGATAAGAAAGCACATTCTTCCCATACAGTAGCAGCTATCCCTAGTAATGAACACAATGCAGTTCACAGTGAACTGGGTAAATCAGCTCTAATACAATTTTATTCTAAATATTATCAAATTCAGAATTAGCGTATATTTACAAAAATCAATAAAGTTGATAAGGTAAAACATTAAATATCTTTTCTTTGTACTGTTTTCAATTAAATTTATGTAAAAAATAATTTACAAATCACTGCTTTCTGCTTTTATGTGCATTTTACATACTGTCCCAACTTTTTTGGAATTGGGGTTTGTACACAGTTCACCTGATATGGATGTAAAAACCTTCACATTAAAGCTGAAAGTCACTATGCCGTTTAACCTCACAGTCATTGTTCAATTTCAAATACAATGTGCTGGAGTACAGAGCCAAAATAACAAAAATGGTGTCATTGTCCAAATACATAGACTGTACTGTAAGTACTCATATGAAATTTAAAAAGGTTACTATGAAATAAATTAAATTAAATGTTGTTTAATTAACAAAGTTGTTGTGAAAATGAGTATGATTAAATAATATTTTAATAGTTGAGTCTAAGCCTTATTATGTCACAATTCATTGCCTCTTATGGCCATACTTCTAATCGGCAAAAGCTTCATATCACTGAACAATGAGACTAAAATTGGTCATAAAGGTCCTTTGTTTTTACACACAGACATTTGAAAAACATACAAAATATATTGAAATGTGTAGCAATTATTGACAAGTAAATTGGATAGGCTACATCCTTGTTTATGTTAAGTCTATAAGAGCAATACACATATACGGTGGGGATGTAAAGTATTCAGGCATTGGTAGAATTTGTGTTGTTTTGCTTTGTACTCCAGAACATTGGATTTCAAATGGAACTTATTTTTCCATAGAGTTCAATAGGAAAATGAGTCAGGAGAAACTACTGTTGGGAATTCCATTGGTTAATCTCCTATAAACTGATATGTATTACTTATATTGAAATATGTATTGGAATATATCATGTGACAATCCTGTAAACTGATATGTATTACTTATATTGAAATATGCATTGGAATATATCATGTGACAATATATATTGATTGTATCTGAATATGTATCTATGAAATGTATCATGTGCACCAAAACACAATAAAATATATAAGGTATAATGTTAGAAACACATAATACACTTTCACAGCAGGTATAATGTGAGCACAAAAGCACATAATGTTAGATCAAATGGAAGCACGCTTTCACAGCAGCACAGCACCTGGTATTTTTTAAGGGCCGGTTGGGAGGTGTGGGAGCGCGAGAGCACCTGATATTTTTTAAGGGTCTAGTGGGAGGTTTGGGAAAGCCTGATGCTGAACCACTATGAAGCATGGAAAGGCAGACTAATTAAAATGCACAGTCACACAAAAACACATAAAAAATAATGAGGAGAGTTTACAAAAAAAGAGCAATCATAATGACATGAAGGTATTATTCATTTTCGGTGCTTTCCAGAGTTCAGTTTAAGGTTTCCATCCACTATGGTTTAAAACCAAAAGGTCAAGAAAGCAGACAGAGACTGGGCATGCGCGGACATGCGCATTGAGGAAACCATCTTGGCTTGAGAAGAGATACCTGATGGACAATCTGATAAGAAACTGTATAAAATGGACTGTACCTAATGAATTGTTGAGCATCTCTGCAGAGGGGCTACGACTTTGATTTTGTGGTATACGGAATAAAGTCTGATATTCTCTGAGACGACTGCTTCATCCTCTTTATTTGAACACTTTGAGAAATTTGAGAGCAAAAGTTGAGAACTCTGAATTTTCTTGTCGCTTGGAAACCACGACACTACCTTGAAAGTCATCCATCCATGTCTACTGCATATCTGGCAGCAGAGTGATGGATTGAGGCCTGTTTGATACCTCAGACCCTTGATGACCTACAGCCATCTAGCCAACCATGTATTCCATACTGTTCCAGCATAATTTACAGCTAAATCTAGTCCCACACCCCAATTCCCATAGAGATCCATTCAAATGCAGTGAGGTTATATTATCAGTTGTAAGAGTACCAGAAAGTGCAATGGCATGCAAAGGATGTGCAACAAAATATTAAATATGATGACTTTATTTAGGTTTATGTTAAATTGTCCAATTACTTTTCGTCCCCTAAAATGGGGGGGGGGGGGGGGGGGCTGTGTATAAAAAGGGCTACAATTGTTACACGGTTCACCCGATACTGATGTACAAACCCTCAAATTAAAGCTGAAAGTCTGCACTTTAACCTCATAATCACTGTTCCATTTCAAATCCAATGTTCTGAAGTACAGAACCAAAACAACAGAAATTGTGTCACTAACCGAATACTTTGTCCCCACTGTGTGTGTGTGTGTGTGTTGCAGTAACACACGAACACATTACTGCTTGTAGTTGTAGCAATAATTATTAAGTTGTTAAGAGGTCGTTTTAACATAAAGGTTACAACAACAACACAAAAATATTTTATGTTTGGTACTTTTCCATCTTGGTGCCCATGCAGACAGTTTCGCTGTCGCTGTAGAGTCCAACTCCTCCCATATCAATGGCGGATACTGCCCTGCCACGAGCTGCCCGCATCGGTAATGTTAGACTAGCCTAATGTTCAGCGCTTAGTGTCTGATCCACGGAACCCCACTTAAAATAAAACACATCTGTAAACCATCGTTTGAAAACTCTTAGAAAAGTATTTGAATACTTAGAATTTTATGTTTTAAATGCCACATAATAGAATAATAACATAGGCTACCCAATAATAGTATCACAGCAGTCGGACCAACTCTAATATACATTACAGGCATTTAGCAGACGCTCTTATCCAGAGCGACTTACATACTTCTTATTACATTTATCCATTCATACAGCTGGATATATACTGAAGCAATGCAGGTTAAGTACCTTGCTCAAGGGTACAACAATATAGGGAACCAGCTCCTTTTAATTCCAAAAAAATGCATCCCACAAAGAGAACTGATAAGTCAGAATGGGGCTCCAGTGAAATAGGAGCTTCTCCTTGATTTTTACACCTAAGAATAACTTCTGCCTCGGGAAAAATGAACGTCATCTGTTTCTAACGTTACCAATATCTTAAAATAAACGAAGAGCAAATATTTAAACTAAAAACAATCCCAACACACCAAGGAAAGGTGGCACTGTCCTTCCAGTTGCTATAGTATAAAGGCTCTAAAATTACGGTGAATTAAATTTAATAACCTGGTTGCATTGGACTATACATTTATCAAACACCTGAAAGCGAGGTGACGGGCTAGCACGCTAGCTAACAATCAAATGTTAAAGATCAGGTCACCAATATGTAATGTTAGCTAGCTAACCATTTGCTAAATATCCAACACATGATATGGAAACGATAACCTTATTACAATTAAAGAATAACAGACAATGCATAACTTACATATTAATATGAACAATTGATTAATTTTCTAGCCTACCTAATTTGATATCGTCCCCTTCGGTCGTCTGGGTTGGTTTCGCAACCGAAAGGATTTTGTAGCCGTTGGCAAGTTTTGCTGCGTAATATGATATTTTCCCTTATTACGGTAACAAGTCAGAATGGGTTGTACCGTAATAATCTAAATAACAGCATCCTCACGAAACGCAATTTAGTTTGTGGTTCTGGTGGTTTATGTTTTAGGGCAGGGCCTGCCCAAAGCCAAATCCAGAAAAAAATTAATCCGGCAATATGAAGTCGGTGTAGGCTATTACAGTTAGCCTACAGACGATTCGGCCTATCATAAAAATGCCACATCGAAATAATATAATAGTCTATCTGATTGGTTGGTTTGGCCATATAAAACATGGAGACGCAGCAAGAGAGAGAGGGGTCTCTTCTTGATCACTAAATTGACAGTTACGCCTTGCTGCCTTAGGATATAATATTCGCTAGCCTAGCTTACTCAGTGAGTTGAGAATAGTGGCGAGAGTCTCCGTCTGGGAGATTCCCTAGCATTGCATTCGCTGGCTGCACGTGTGTGTGTGTTAGCTAGTCTACTGCTGCGTGTTGACTAGTCAGCCCTCATCCTCAAACTTTGGAATACTTCACATATATTACAATACACTATTATATCTGTCTCTCACTCGCAAGCCCCCCAGCGTCTCAGGCATACATATGCATTTATATAAACATCGAACAAAAAGTTCGGAAATTTGTGTTTGGTAGATTATTTCTCTGTTGTAACAATGCTTCTTGGCAAATTTTATACCGTTGGAAAGCCTGTTTATTTCCCTTTTAAATGGTGCCCCATTTGTAAGGAACATGCATTTGTGGGTTGCGCCCATATAAAATTTGCCAAATCTTCTCTGCCAATAATCTACCAAACACAAATTTCCGAACTTTTTGTTCGATGTTTATATAGACTGTATATAAATTAAATGACGAGCCAATTGCAGTAGTTTCACATGTAAATAGAAAATAGCACAAAGAGACTGAAATGATGAAGGAATATAGCTCATCTTTAATACACTTGTTTCCATATAAGATTATATAATGATTTGGTATTATTGGGCATAAATAAAGTTGTTCTACAAGATGAGGGAGGGTGGAGGTGAGTTTAAAACATAATAAAAATGATCTTATCCACTAATGTACTGATTAGCCATAGTCCATATGCTTTAGATTTATATGAAAGCATCTAAAATCTCATCTAGGGCTTTGAAAAAAATATTATTCATAAATTAAACATTTTATGTTAGAAAATTCCCTGTGTGAGGTTGTGTAGAAATGCAAAAAATTTGTTTTAAAAGGCTAAAATTTTTCTGGGGGAGGACCCCCAGACCCCCGCTACTTCGTTCCGCCCCACCAACATCTCTTCATGCCCCCCCCAATCAAAGCAGCCCTGTTTTAGGGGATTAACTTGGATAATATTCCCAGCCAGATATTGCATAGAAGGGTAGAATTGTGTGGACTTGGCATGATCTTGGCATGATCCTCGCAACAGTGTAACTTGCATATGACCATAGAAGGGTAGGCCTACAGATTTGTTGTTTTCTAACATATTAATATTATTTTAATTTAGGCTGTATGAGAATGAGGAACCTCTGCTGGCCATGTGCGTGTATTGCATGAGTTTGGGCCTGCGCTGGGTAAGAATGAAATGGTGAATATGTAGAAATCTGTAAGACAGGATGATTTCCTAAGAGCTCATAGTGATGTGATTATGCCACTGTGGTGTGAAACAGCATGCGGTTTGCGAGCTCTGGAGAACTAGCCCTCCCCACACTGTCACCATTGGCAATACCATCCTCATTGCTCCCGAAGTGATCATTTATGCGAACTATAAGTAGAAAGGCTTTGGCTTGACTTTGCTATAGCAAGCAGAGTTTCTTCTGGAAGTGTTTATCTTTTTTAACAAAGGCTTCCAGCAAAGGTTCTGCCATCAGTAACACATGGTGCATAACTAAAAATCATATTGTTATTTTGTTTATAAATACACTCAGCAGTGTGATAAAAAAAAATGTTTTTTGTTTATAATATGCTTTTGAGATACGTTAGCCTATTATTGACACCCCTGCATTTACATGTACAATAAAGTAATATTTTTAAATATTTGGTCACATATCCTTTACATGCCATGGCTTCATGATGTCTGGGACCCAACAACATCAAAAGACTCTTGATATTTTATTTTCAGGTACTCTTACAAGCGATACTATAACGTCTCTGCATTTGAATGGATCTCTATGGGAATTGGGGGGTGGGACTAGATTTAGCTGTAAATTACACTTGAACAGTATGGAACACATGGTTGGCTAAATGGCTCTAAGTCATCAAGGGTCTGGCGTATCAAACAAGCCTTAAACCATCACTCTGCTGCCAGAAATACAGTAGATATGGATGGATAACTTGAAGGGGTTCTTCTCCTGACTTATTTTTAAAAGAGTTCAATAGAAAAATTTGTCAGGAGAAACAACCCTTAAATTGATCCATCCATATCTATGGAATCTGGCAGCAGAGTGATGGTTTGAGCCTCGTTTGATACCTCAGACCCATGATGACTTACAGCCATTTTACCAACCATGTATTTCATACTGTTCCAGTGTAATTTACAGCTAAATCTACTCCCACTCTCCAATTCCCATAGAGACGTTATAGTATCGCTTGTAAGAGTACCAGAAAATAAGATATCAAGAGCCTTTTGATGTTGTTGGGTCACAGACATCAGGAAGTCATGGCATGCAAAGAATATGCACTGGACGTGCAGTACCTAACGTTTTACCACTAGAGACACTTTTGAGTCAGATTCTTTGGGTTTACGCAGTTTGCAATAGACTGCAATAAAATGTCAAGATTTCGACCAGGATCAATCAGTAACACAAACGTATCAGTTCTCATCGAAAATAAGTGGTTTTAGTGCTTTGTTACCCTTTAAATATACCACTTGGGCCCTTGGCAACGAACTGTCTCTTCAGGAAATCTTATATCTAGTTTATTAAAGGCCCACTCAGTAATTTTGGTTGCTAATAAAATGCTCATGGTATACAACGAGCAGAAAAACGAAGATAGGTTACGACAGTAGATCATTATCCTCCTAATAAAAGTAACAATAAAGATCCTCGTGAAAAGCACTTCAAATGGAAAAATAAGTAGCCTATTTAAAATAAGTGCCAGACTGACTAATGAGCTATTTCCTTGTTCATCTTTCGCATTTCATTCTTCTTCCTTTTTGATATCTGATCGTTTTGAAGTTATTGCGCAGCTAATCAACATGGAAACAAACTCCCCTGACATGGAAACAAACTCATTAGGCCTACTCACTCGTCGTTTTCACTTGATGCTCACTATAGCTAACATTTTCCCAAATAAACCATGCCTTGGAAATTGTTTTGTTGTATTGTGACTGGTTACAGTAAAAATAAAAATAAATGAAATAAAAAAACTACGAGTACCATAATCCACAGAAGTAGCCTAATTATATTCCACGCACGTAATTTTCGTCGATTAGCAACCTAAATGAGTGAATGGGCCTTTAATCTGCTGCTATGGATGCAAAATCAACAGCAGCAAAAATTCCTAATTCTGTTTCTTACATCATAATGCTTTGCTGTTGGAATGCTGGTGAGCACTGTTACATCCCTGTGATGGAGCAGTGTGAACAAGTGCCACACATTCTAAATGAATGTTCAATGTTAATCATTTTAATAAACACTACTATACTATCAATACATAAAATATATATTTTTAGTCATGGATTATCAGGGGATAAAAAAACAGTTAGATAAACTCCAGGAGGAGAATGTGAGAATGAAGGTGGCCCTCAGACAACTGAAGACTGAGAATAAGCATCTGCAGACAAGAGTCAGAGGAAACACAGTTTCACATGTGAGTGGCTGTATTTGGACCTACAGTCAAATTCACACGTTTTCTGTGGCCATTTTCTGCATTTCTGTACAGACACCACAACTTAATTGTCAGAGCATTAACACAAATCAGTGAGCTTGCTTTTAACTTGTGATGAAATTAGAAATGAGATCAATGAATAAATATTCGGTGCCTTTGCTCACACCACACTATTAAAATGCTGTGTTTATTTTCCTGCACTCTGTACCAACAGCAAGTAAAGCTGCCATTGTTTTTCGTTTCCCTAACAACAGATTACAGAAAAAATTGTTGATATGTTACATGTATGTCTAGTAATAACAGCTATGCTAAAACATGTGTAAATCTAATTGTTTTATCGTATTGTGGCTAAACAAGATTCCCCTCTCGGCGACAATTTAAGTTTATAAATTAAGATGATATATTGGGACGTGGATATATGCCCAGGCCAGGGATAGTCCCGGTAGCCTACGTGTGATCTGTAGATAGGCTATAAAAAATTGCGACACGGGAAAAGTGTAACCGCTTACGAAAACATTAGTGTAGCCTATATCCTGATCAGCCCAGTTGTCAATTCAAGTTATCATTCTCTGCACAATTAGTTTGTTCCTTTGTGGGTGTTTGTTGTCACAACGAGGCTGGGGGTGCAAGGGCTTCCCGCTGTGTCATCCAAGTCAGCTAGTGCAGGGTGCAGCTACAATATTTTAATGAAGAGAAACAACGGCAGTAGCCTACATATAACAAATACGTATTTGCGATGCATCCTATTTTTTATAGTTATGTCATGAAACTGAATTATGTGTTCTCGCTAACTAGCGATAGGCTATATCTATTTTTGTCGCGAGCTAGTGATCTGTATCTCTCTATCTAGATACTAGATAGATAGATATATGTATAAAACTCAACATGTAGTTTGGGCTCAATGTGATATTGGTAGAACACGCCACATATATCCTTTAAGGTTATGTTATGACACTGATAATTATATAATTATCCTCCATTGCAATTTGAGTGAAATCGGGCGGAACAACTATTCACGGAATTATTTTCGTGTCAGTTGGAGAAATATGAAGCGTGGACCTCCGATTGGAAATTGAGGCCGATGTCGGCGAAAAAGTTAAACTGCGGGCAACATTTATCGCCCGATTTTGGTCGCTCAGTTGCCTAGGCTGCATCCCAATATTCTTCACTCCCCACCTCCCTTCCTCCACTTTCAGTTAGCTTAGCAACTAAAGTTACATAACGTATGCTGAGTGGCGCGCATCTGACCGGCGCTAGCCTGATTTAAAGTTGGTTTTCGTTGGATAGTCAAAATCATAACGGGTTGTAAGTAGTAGTACTGGGTCCTGCCAACCGAGGCATATATAATCGAAAAGGAAATGGGAGACTTTTGATTTTGTCTGTCTGATAATGACCCGTTTAGCGAACTGTTTTGAAAAAACTAAATTGACCGCCAGTCATTCAATGAGCGCCTGTCGTCTGTCTAATAAGTTACAAGTGTGGACATTCCACACCTGAAGTTGGACCTCTTGCTCCGCTTACCCTCTTTGCTACCACTCCTCTCTTACCGGAAGTATGCAAAACTGTCTGAAAGTTTAGAGTACAAGTATTTGCATGTACAGTATACAAAGTACCTGACATTGCGGTTTGCGTTGAGACATTAATTAATATGTAACCATTAATACGTAATTAAGATGTAATCAGCAACATTATCTGGTCATACCATTCGGGCTCACTCACGCTCCAGCCGTCTTCCAGGCTCTCATCAATGATGTGCTCGACAATTTTTTGGGTCGAACCGTCTTTGTGTACCTCGACGACATCCTCATCCTCTGAGGATCACAAGAACCAAAACAAGTCCTTCAACGTTTCCTTGAGAACAGACTGTATGTTAAAGCAGAGAAATGTTATTTTCACAGCGACTCTGTTGAATTTCTCGAAAGGCCAAATGAGGGCAGATCCAAGGAAGGTACAGGCAGTCACGAACTGGCCCACTCCGTCTACGCGCAAACAACTGCAACGATTCCTGGGATTTGCGAACAGAAAATTAATTCAGGACTACAGCCGCGTGGTGGCGCCACTTACCCGCCTAACCTCACCCACACTTTTTTTCAAATGGACTCCGGAGGCGGAGAACTCATTCCTCAAAGTCCAGAAGCAGTTTGCCACAGCACCCATCTTCATTCATCCCGACCCCAAGAGACAATTTATTGTTGAAGTGGACGCTTCTGACAGTGGGGTCGGGGCAGTTTTGTGTTCCAACTCTCCGCAACAAACAACCGTCTCCATCTTTGTGCCTTTTATTCACGGAAGCTCTTTCCCGCTGAGCGTAATTACAATGTCGGGAACCATGAACTGCTTGCAGTCAAGCTGGCACTGGAAGAATGGAGACATTGGCTGGAAGGAGCTGAACAGCCGTTTATCGTCTTATCGTCTGAAAATATCCTGAAAACATCCAGGCAACATCCTGAAAACATCCTGCCCCCTTCCTGCACCGTGGGTGTGGTTTCATGGAAGATCGAGTAGGTGATTCAGAAGGCGCTGAAGGACGAACCAGCCCCCAAAACCACACCGAGTCCCCAAAACCACACCGAGTCCCCAGAATCACACCGAGTCCCCAGAACCACACCGAGTCCCCAGAATCACACCGGGT
The DNA here is from genome assembly GCA_022702515.1 of Ilyophis sp. 1 JC-2022. Classification (NCBI taxonomy): domain Eukaryota; kingdom Metazoa; phylum Chordata; class Actinopteri; order Anguilliformes; family Synaphobranchidae; genus Ilyophis; species Ilyophis sp. 1 JC-2022. Next base: position 77,692,250 of record CM040405.1, read on the forward strand.
CGACGGATGTATGTGCCCTCTTCGGCTCGCTCTCAAATTATTCAGTGGGCCCATTCTTCTCGTCTTTCCTGGCACCCGGGAGCTGCACGCACTCTATCCATCATCAGACGGAGGTCCTGGTGAAATGCCATGAATTCTGCCCTAGGAGCCACAGTCAGTTTAACTTCCGGTTACCACCCGCAGTCTAACGGCCAGACAGAGATGGCCAATCAATACCTACTACGAACTGCCTAACGCTCTGTACCGTGCAACTGTGTGTAATAAAATCTCCTTCGGGTCTGGCTTCGAGTTCGCCTTTCTGGGTTCTACATCTGTGCCTGGTCATCACAAAAATGTTTTATAAGTGCAAGATTAAATTAAATTAAACAAATATGCTAATGCATCTGAAATATATAATGCTATGAATTATAAACATATAGCACTGATGTTCAATTAAACGGAAATACGGAAACGGAATTAATCACCTCTTGCTCACCCCTCTTCCGGTTTTGTGTTTTTTGTCTGTGTGGGGGGGAAAAAATTGTATTGAGTAACCTCTTAAAAACAAAACTTGTCTATTTCTATTTTGATCACAATTAAATAATTTGGCAATCAGAAAGATAAAGTTTGGTATTTATTCAGTTAATACCCAATGTGTGTGGCTTCATAGCACATTACTCTGCGTATGATGCTTTATAACACTTTGTTTCAGGGCTCTGAACAGCATTACAGTATGATGAAGCACCAGAGTGTGGAGCAGACTTTCAGCCCCTTGCAGCAGATGCCTGATGCATTCCGCATCCCGCTGCAGGAGAAGAAGAGGAAGATGGTGGCTACGTGTGCGGTGGACGGCCAGCAGACCGTGCTGCAGAAGCTGAAGAGCACGCTGGCCAAGCACCAGGCTTCCTTCCTCCCGAGAACTCCGCTGCAGTCAGCCGGCGATGGCGCTAAACTGGACACAAACCAAACCCTCGCCCCTCAGAAAAAGCGCTTGGGGGTGGACCGTGCCCACCCACTGGAGCCAATCACAGTGAGCCGTGCCCACCCACTGGAGCCAATCACGGTGAGGAAAATCCAAAACAACACTGGCAAAGAGGCGGAGCTGTGTCAGCCACGCCCTCCGCTGCTCTTCTCTCAGCCAATGGCGTGTCCCGAGGCAGACAGGCTTGGCAGCAGAAGGGGTCAGTACATGGCCTGGTCTATAGACAGCATGGGGGACAATATCAGAAACTTCTGCAAGGACCTGCTGCTCAAAGCTAAGGCCAGGAAGGCCAAGCATAAGGTGACGGAGATGAGTGAGATTCTTTACTATGAGGGGCCTGAGAGACTACAGCTCCACACAGACGACAACACTAACTCTGAATCTCGCGCCCCTGAATCTCGCGCCCCTGAAACTCACACCACTGAATCCCATACCTCCGAATCTCACGCCCCTGAATCTAACCCTGAGAGCACTCGGGACACGTGCATTAAACGAAAAAGTAGACTGCCCTATTTAAAGAGGGTCCGGACCAGTGTCAACACGATCAACAGCGCCCAGGACCACACACACCAGGACACGGACGCTCCCAAACAGCTCACCTCCAATGAGCAAAACAGGAAACCGCGTCGCCACAGGAAGACCAGGGAGACCGGCAGCAATCACCAACAGTCCTATGAAAAAAAGCACACAAAGTCACGTCTAAAGAGGGCCAAAAAATCAGCCCAAAATCCCGCAAGCGAAGCGCCATCGACCTGTGAGCCCAAAGAGGACCCGCCCTGCCCACGCAGGCTCCTCCCTCTTGTGAAAACCTGCATCCCCCAGGGGCAAAGCACAGGTGAGCCTACCTGTCAGTTCCCAAAACCTCAGTGAAACGATACTCCAAGTCATAACAAAAGCTTAAATTAAACTACTATTTACACACATTATTCAAAAGTTCAGGCTGGGCGTTCCCATCTTGTTTTTAACCCCCATTATTATGCTCACATTTTATGATGTCTTTTATCTTTGGGGCCATATTGACCCGAAAGGTTTAAACTGACAATAAACACATAGTGTAAAACTTTCTGTGTCTCCTGTTATGTCTCTCAACTGATGAGTTAATATAAAAAATATGAAACATCTCATTTTAGAGCCTGAGGTAAGTGAAAGTTTGTGAAGTTTAAAACCTATATGGGAAAGTGCCACCAGAATTACCCACAAAAAATTAAGATAAAAACAAAAAAAGGTTGCATATTTTCTTAGATGTTACCCCACAAATGACCCCACACACCTTTATACACAGTTGGTACAGGACTTTTTAAAATATAGCATTATATGTTTTGTGTGTTTACTATTTAATCCCCAAAAATTTGAAAAAGTCAGTGTCAAGATGAAAAAATAAACTTCATCAACTGGTTTTTAAGAGACATCAAACGTTGAATCGGGTCAAATTTGATTAACACTGGACTGAAGAGTGGGCAAACGCCGTCCACAGCAGCTGTCAGCAGATTCTCTGAAACACTGAACAGCATTACTACTGAAAACATCCTGTTTTATTGGCTTCTGATCTGACTTTATTGGCTGACTGAGAAAAGTAAGAGACGTGTGTTGGTTATGTTCAGCATTGTGTTCCTGGTGCCCCCCCACCCCCTCAGACAAGCCCTCCCAGGCTCTCGGGCCCTGTGGCCAGTATCAGGAACAGCAGAGACCCCTCTCCAAACCTCAGCTGGCTCTCGACCACACCTTCCAGCTCCTGGGCTCTGATGACTGGTGAGCAGAAATCCCACTGCCGCTGTAAAAGACTGATAAATTATTTATGCAACAAGGTAAAATAACTGGCTGCTTGACGCTGTGCACCTCACACTATCACCACTCTAGGGTGGAGGCAACGGAATGTTGGGGATTCTACGGTATATACTAGATTATAAGGTTTATTATAGTTATTATTATAGATTGTGGAGAAGAGCTCGCCAGTGTAACCATTCGACTGGAGATGCTTATCAGCAGTAGTGGTAGCTGTAATATAAGGATAATGTTTTTATTCAATGCGATAAAACACAACATGAACCTGCTGCCATCTGAAAAGCGCTCATTATCTTACACATGTAAACATGTATAAAGTTTACATGTGTAAAGTTACATGTATAAAGTTTACATGTGAAAAAGCATTTTTCTGAGGGAGGAAAATGTGTCCAGGAGCAGCTCGATGTTAGTCTGATCCGTGTACCCCTCCGCGATGTTAGTCTGATCCGTGTACCCCTCCGCGATGTTAGTCTGATCCGTGTACCCCTCAGCGCTGTTAGCCTGATCCGTGTACCCCTCAGCGATGTTAGTCTGATCCGTGTACCCCTCAGCGATGTTCGCCTGATCCGTGTACCCCTCAGCGCTGTTAGTCTGATCCGTGTACCCCTCAGCGTTGTTAGTCTGATCCGTGTACCCCTCCGCGATGTTAGTCTGATCCGTGTACCCCTCCGCGATGTTAGTCTGATCCGTGTACCCCTCAGCGATGTTAGTCTGATCCGTGTACCCCTCAGCGTTGTTAGTCTGATCCGTGTACCCCTCAGCGTTGTTAGTCTGATCCGTGTACCCCTCAGCGCTGTTAGTCTGATCCGTGTACCCCTCAGCGCTGTTAGCCTGATCCGTGTACCCCTCAGCGCTGTTAGCCTGATCTGTGTACCCCTCCACGCAGGGAGAAGAAGATGGAGGGTCTCGCCCGGATCCGGAGGCTGGCTCAGTGGCACGCCGATGTCCTTGTGGCTCGTCTTCATGACGTCTGCTGGGCCGTCGTCCAGGAGGCAGGGCCACTTGCTCATTATCTCCCAGTTCTGATGTTACATGTGTAAAGTTACATGTGTAAAGTTTACATGTATAACGTTGCATGTATAACGTTGCATGTATAAAGTTTACATGTATAAAGTTACACATGTAAAGTTTACATGTATAAAGTTACATGTGTACACACAGAGCAGAGGTCTTCCTAACACGTGGGTGGGGTGAGCCTGATAGGAAGAGCGCGTGGGTGGGGTGAGCCTGATAGGAAGAGCGCGTGGGTGGGGTGAGCCTGATAGGAAGAGCCCGTGGGTGGGGTGAGCCTGATAGGAAGAGCACGTGGGTGGGGTGAGCCTGATAGGAAGAGCACGTGGGTGGGGTGAGCCTGATAGGAAGAGCGCGTGGGTGGGGAGAGCCTGATAGGAAGAGCGCGTGGGTGGGGAGAGCCTGATAGGAAGAGCACGTGGGTGGGGTGAGCTTGATAGGAAGAGCCCGTGGGTGGGGTGAGCCTGATAGGAAGAGCGCGTGGGTGGGGTGAGCCTGATAGGAAGAGCGCGTGGGTGGGGTGAGCCTGATAGGAAGAGCGCGTGGGTGGGGTGAGCCTGATAGGAAGAGCACGTGGGTGGGGTTGTACCACAGAACTATATGGAGAATTTGAGCCTGATAGGAATGGTAAATGGTAAATGGACTGCACTTATATAGCGCCTTTATCCAAAGCGCTTTACAATGGCCTCTCACTCACCAAGAAGAGCACGTGGGTGGGGTGAGCCTGATAGGAAGAGCGCGTGGGTGGGGTGAGCCTGATAGGAAGAGCGCGTGGGTGGGGTGAGCCTGATAGGAAGAGCGCGTGGGTGGGGTGAGCCTGATAGGAAGAGCGCGTGGGTGGGGTGAGCCTGATAGGAAGAGCACGTGGGTGGGGTTGTAGAGCGTTTTACACTTCTGGGATTATTTCATTTGTTCTAATTCACCAGGCAACCTTAGTCACATGCAGAAAAGTATTTGAATCCAAAACAAATACTATTTGAACCCAGGTCTACTAGTGGAGGGTTTCTGACAGGAATTCTGTTTGTTTGAATCACCAGGTGCAGAACCTGCGGTCCCAGGTGACCCGTGCAGCCGTGGTAACGCTGGGAGACTTATATCTCCACCTGCAGCGCACCATGGATGCAGAGCTGGATTGGACCGCCAAGTCGCTTCTCCAAAAAGCCGGAGAGACCAATAAGTTTATCCGGCAGGACGTGAACGTGGCTTTGGGACACATGCTGAGAGGCTGCACCCCGGCCCACAGCATGAGGGCGCTGCTCAACGGGGGCCTGAGGTGGGCGGGGCAGGGCGGGGCAGGGCGGGAGGTGGAGTCAGCTGTATCGTGTTGCATGTAGCAGACACTCATAGCCCATTGAAGCCCCCAACGTTCCGCCATGAGGATAAGCGGTCAGTTTGGCAGCATTTTCAACACAACAGCGGCAGCGCCACGCCGCCTGGCGTCCTTTTAACAGCTCATCCTCAGGGTCTCAACTCTACGGTCTGTCTTAACAAGTGTTTTAGTCTTGCAATGACACTTAAAATCTCTAAAGTGGAAAATATTCGCTTTTTTTTTTTTATAAGTTACTTTTGATAAGTGAAATTATCTTACCCAACTGGCAAATCTTGAAATGAGTAAAACTCTCACCCCATTGGCAAACTTTTTGTCTTATTTACCAAAAGGTAACAAAAGTAAGATTCTAAAGTGTAAATATAAGATTAAAACACGTTAAGTTTTGGTTTTTGCAGTGTATTGGACCATCGCAGGGCCGATTAGCAAAAGGCTAAAGAACCAACAGCAGCGTTAATGGCGGGCCACTAGCGGAGAGCCAGTGAAGTACTGTAGGTTTATTAGCGGGCTCATAACAAGGCTAGTCTAGCAACATATCATATCCCACACCAGCTCAGCCTGCCAGTGCACTGACAAAAGTATTATTACGCATTTCTAATAAATACACAGGAAGTGGTCATAATGTGCATTTCCTCTGCTCAGACACCATAACGTGGCAGTGAGGGAGTGCGCCGCGTGCCAGTTGGAGGTTCTCGTCAACAGCATGGGCACAGCTCGCCTCCTCTGCTGTAAAAAAGACATCATGAACAACTTCCTGTCCGCTGTCAGCCGACTGCCTCAAGACTCCTCACAGGAAGTCAGGTGGGCCGCATGCTAATCTCTCCTCCCAACACTAATATACACACTAATCTCTCCTCCCAACACTAATATACACACTAATCTCTCCTCCCAACACTAATATACACACTAATCTCTCCTCCCAACACTAATATACACACTGATCCCTCCTCCCAAAACTAATATACACACTGATCACTCCTCCCAACACTAATATACACACTAATCTCTCCTCCCAACACTAATATACACACTGATCCCTCCTCCCAACACTAATATACACACTAATCTCTCCTCCCAACACTAATATACACACTAATCTCTCCTCCCAACACTAATATACACACTAATCTCTCCTCCCAACACTAATATACACACTGATCTCCCCTCCCAACACTAATATACACACTGATCTCCCCTCCCAACACTAATATACACACTGATCTCCTCTCCCAACACTAATATACACACTAATCTCTCCTCCCAACACTAATATACACACTGATCTCCCCTCCCAACACTAATATACACACTGATCTCCCCTCCCAACACTAATATACACACTGATCTCCCCTCCCAACACTAATATACACACTGATCTCCTCTCCCAACACTAATATACACACTGATCTCTCCTCCCAACACTAATATACACACTAATCTCTCCTCCCAACACTAATATACACACTGATCTCCCCTCCCAACACTAATATACACACTGATCTCCTCTCCCAACACTAATATACACACTGATCTCTCCTCCCAACACTAATATACACACTAATCTCTCCTCCCAACACTAATATACACACTAATCTCTCCTCCCAACACTAATATACACACTGATCTCTCCTCCCAACACTAATATACACACTGATCTCTCCTCCCAACACTAATATACACACTAATCTCTCCTCCCAACACTAATATACACACTAATCTCTCCTCCCAACACTAATATACACACTAATCTCTCCTCCCAACACTAATATACACACTGATCTCCTTTTCAGACGCTGTGGCCAACAAATTATGGGAATTCTGAGGGCTCACCGGGACTTTCATAAGAAGATGAAGTTTTTCCCGTAGAATGACGAATGTCTCTATCAGATGATCGTATGGAGATTTCATAGCAGAATTTGTGAAAGCTTTATTGAAAATATGCAACAACAAAAAAATGTTTTGATGTTCCTATTTCTAGGTTCTGACACTGCCAATTTCTGTTTTTATTCTTACAACAATTTCTACAATAAAATTAAGAAGCATATCCCTTTTAAAGTCTTTACCATTGCATAATCAGTGACACTAGACGAAGGTACAAAACTTTCTGGGTAATTATAAATCTCATCATAAAAGACCAAGCCAATGAAAAGCTGGGTTCTTATACTGTGGAGAGAAAACCAATCAGGTAAATGATTATACTTCTGAACCTGTTTGTGATTGGGTCTTATTCACAGAAGAAAAAGAAGGAACATTTATGAAAAAAGAGGCTAAAAATCATTACAGTTAAGAGAGAAAGCATAATATGACGCTGACGCTTGATTGAGCGAGGATGCTCCATTTGCCTAATGCATATTGCCTCCATTCCGGTCCTCGTATCTCAGCATGTTGCCTCGATTCCTCTGTCTTCGTATATCATCTTTGGGTTCATTCCAGTCGCGTATTATGGAGAACACAAGGAAAGGTTGCAAGAATCAGATACGAGGACAGAGGAATCGAGGCAACATGCATTAGACAAACGGAACATCTTCAGTCATCATCATCATCATCACGCTTATGCGCTTAACAATAATGCTTTTTTCCTCTTTTTTCATGAATAAACATGACTTTTGTTAATGAGTGTCATGGATTAAAGCACCATATAATCAAATCAAATGTAAAGGAACAGTAAAATTGGATTTGTGCAGGGGTGTACCCGGGAGCCTCTGCATTTCCTCATAGAAGCATCCTCGGGTAGCCTCCTCGTTCCCCACTCATCGCTGAAGCATCCTCCGGTAGCCTTGTTTCCTCACTGAAGCATCCTCCGGGAGCCTCATCATTCCCCACTCCTCGCTCCTCCGAGGAGCATTTTGCGGTTTGGAATGTCCTTGAAGATGGCGGAACCTTGATCGATTTCCGGGTCAGGCGGGAGCAAGGAGACGATGACGGATAAAATAAGCGCTTGGAACGAAACCACAGACTCAGAACTGCCCTGTGGTGGGATGCCTCTCCTACAAATTGCACTACAACTTTGAGCCCATGATATAAAAAAGTACAATGTATCAAACCAAAAGAAATGTGCTTAAATATAGCAGCATGAGTGAAATGGTGAAAATAAAAGTTTCTGTCCCAGTGTTGGGTATTAGATGCTCCTGCTTTTGTCTGCAACATTTTAAGCAACAAGTTCAACCAGATTCTGGTGACACATGCATAGAACTAAACCAACAATTCAGCAGAGGGCTCGTGCATCCCATCACTTTCTTACAATCAAAAATGTTGTGGGACACAAAATCTGTTGGAAATGAACCAGAGGGATACACACGTTTATGTAGCCATATTCGATGCAATTGAATAAAAATGGGTATCTACAGTGCGCTCCAAAAGTTTTAGGTGTGAGACATTTTTTGTTGTTTTGGCTCAAATGTGCAGAAACCAAATTGGTAATCCTCATTTAAAACTACAAACATTAATTTATAATTCCATAATTGAGTCCTTGTGCATGCACATTATCAGTTTAATATTTGAATGAAACGTTTCTGTATCATAAATATTTAAAGGAGCTATATGTAACACATTTACTGTACTAAATCATAAAATGATCAGAGATTTAGGAAACATGCCAAGTCGAAATACTGGCTTCTCCTTCAACAATGCTACAGCCAGTATGTTCTCCTTTGAAATTTCCATTCCGGGTCGGAACGTCCGTTTTTGTTTTGGCCTGCGTGATTCACTATTCTCCGAGTTGACTCCGCCCACTGCCCATTTCGACACCCCGGGTTGCCAGATATGAAACAAATTGGCACACAAACACAGCGCTGCAGCCATGGAAGCAAGCAAACGAACTGGATCAACTGAGATTGTACTAGATTCTACCCAACCTAAAAAGCCTCATCCTCTTTCAAAAAAGCTCCAAGACCAGAGTCGTGCTAAAATACAGGTAAATCTTGGGAGTTGCATTTGGAAGATCGAGACAGCTTTCAGCCCAGAAAGATTTTAAGACTGATGCCGAGTTGGCTATTTTTTTCTTCACTAAGTGTAATCCACGTATTCATCAGCAGGTGGCAGCACCGCACTGTTAGCTGCCGCATGTTCCCCTCAGAAAAGCACCATTTTCACTGTAACCTCCGCATTATTGGACGCAATGAAAATGCAACAGAATCCCCAGCTCCCCTTTGCTGTGTGGTCACATTCATTGCATCTCGAGTCCAAAGTTTGTTTTGTTTTCAAAAATATTTCGCCCTATAATTTCAGTTACATGCCACAGTTTAGCAAGTTTTCAATTCTGAAATGAGCCCTTCCCTTTGCGCAAGCAGGTGCAGTATCCGCACAGGTAAACCAAATTTTGTCATGCACCAGCAACTGCTTGTTCCAAGGGACATTACCACACGTCTGCACCATTCCAAACAGCATTTAATATCAGTTGTTTTTATCTTTTGGGAGATCATTTGTAACGGGTTTGTTCTCTACTTTGAGTGGGTATTCTCTCCAGTTGGTGTCAAATGGCCTCAGTTTTCAGTGCACATTTGACAGCTGAGACAAGATAAATCTATTTTCACCCTCTATGGTCAATTTTGAATGCGTGTGTATGAGTTTCATTTGGTTGTTGGCTAACATATGCTTTTTTTAATGTATCGTATTATTTAATTGTTACCCTTCTATTTATAAGCCTCGTCTTTTCCGTTTTGTTGAAACCCTGAGGAAGGCTATGGCTAAAACGTGTTTTTAAAAAAAAAGATAATTAAAGTTCTTTATCTTCCATCCCGCTTAGTGTAGCTAGCTGGAAGTTTCCCCTTGCTCGTGTTTCTTATTCCACGCACCATGATTGTGTTGCAAAATAGCGCCCGTTTTCTTTTTTCCACACCACCCACCAAAATAATTATAAAATGTGAAACATTCTTCTGAATTATGACCACTATACGGATGGCTCGAAAGATCCTGAGACTGGTAGGACGGCAGCGGCGATGGTGATCCCAGAGTTTGACATCGAGGAGGGGAGGAGGCTCACGGATGACATATCTGTGTTTGCTTGTAAATGTAATGTAATGTAATGCTTGTGAAATGGTGGCCGTGGTGCTGGCTTTACAGTGGGTGGAGGAGGTGCGGCCTGAGCGGGTGGTGATTGCGTCGTCGGACTCCTGTGCAGCGCTGGATAGCTTGCAGTCGGGGAAATCTGAGAGCAGAGAGGATTTGCTGTATGAGATCCTCCAGTCACTATACAGGATACAGCAGATGAGGCTGGTGGTGCAGTTTGTGTGGGTCCCTGCCCATGTGGGGTTGGAGGGGAATGAGAGGGCTGACAGGGCTGCGAAGAGGGCACTGAGGAGCAGTGGCAGGGTGGAGGTCAAACTGGGGAAAACGGAAGCTAAGGCCATTATTAAGCAGCAGGTGAAGAGGAGGTGGCAGGCAGCATGGAATGCAGAACGGAGGGGCCGGGGTCTGTTCAAGAACACACCAGTGGTTGGGACCGTAGTGTATGGGGGTCGGAGTAGGACACAGGAGAGGGTCATCACGAGGCTGAGGTGTGGGCACGCGGGGTTAAATCGTTCACTTTTTCTGGTGGGGAAACATGCAACTGGGCGGTGTGATTACTGTGGAGAGGAGGAAACGGTGGAGCATGTGTTATTGTTGTGCAGGAAGTATGTTGGGGAGAGAGAGGTACTGCAGAGGGCTTTAGGTGGGGTTGGAGTGGGTAGTATTGGTGGGGTGTTGGCTAAGCGCTCAGGGGATCACAGCTGGGATCTATTGCTGGAATTTATGATGGTGACAAACTTGCTCCATAGGATCTGAGGAGTGGAATGTGAGGGGATAGGGGGTGGGGATCTCGTCCACACTCCAGACCAGTGGGTGGCGGTAATGCACCTTTCAGTTGTTTGCCAACCGCCATAAAACCAAAAGAAGAAAAGAAGAAGAATGAATTATGACCGTGTAAATCCAACCAAAAGTGACCACCAAAAGATTTATTCATTAATGTTGCTTTCTGTACATGGTCACACACATGCGTATCAGGTGATAAGTAGCAGAATAGTAAGAGGTGCAAGGAAAGAGACTCATTCGCGAACACGCATTGTCGAAAACGTTCCACTTAAATTTAATTTTGCATCGCCTACTCTTTAGACCGAGAGTCTCTGCTTTCGATGAATCCGAGAAGAACAGCGTCGGCTTCTAGTAAGGTGGTGTCCGTGTTCGCCCCCAGGAAACGAGAGCTCAGCTCCAAGTCAACCAGTCGCAGACGCACCCTGCTACCTCGCTGGTATTTATCCCCATCGACCGCCGGCCGTTTGCACACACAGTGAAACTTGGCCCCAAAGTCAATGTATAGGTCGTCTCCAACAACGTGAAAGATCTTACCCACGGCGATTTTGTCCTTGGCTGGACCCATCTGCACCAGAGGAGAGTGTCGCAGCATGTACGCAAAGGACTTAGTCGCAGGAGACTGGCGGCCGTCCCCTGCCGTTCGCTCGTGCCGCTGCTGCATGTCTGAATGCAGCTCGAACGCGGCCGCAAAGCCGCTCTTCGGTTTCTCAGCTGCAGAAGTGCTCGCCTCAGCCTCCGCGTCGCCTCCCGATTCGCCTCGACTGTCGGTGCTGAAAAGAGTTTTACGAACCGAAACAGCTCGCCTCGGAAAAGCACCAGCGTATGTACCGCAACTCACAGAACGCGCTGTTTTCCATAGCGCCGCCATCTTTGCTCTTGCCAATAGGTTACGCACAGGATTCTGGGAGCTGGAACAATGTAAAAAAATAAATATATATATATATATATATGGGAAACAGAATGGGAAACAGAATGGGAAACAGGCAAAATAATAACGTAAACAAAGTTTAATAATCAATACAATCTTTAGACTAAGACGTAATTTGTAAAACACAACATGTTGGTCAGCGTACACGAGGACGTCATGCTCCGCAGTATTCTGCGCAGACTCACTGATCACGATATTGAATGGATGGGCTGAGGGAGCGGCCTCATTGTTGGAGCAGGACCGTCCACATGTTTTAGTGTTATATGTGTTAACGCAGTACGACGCCCGCAAATACGACCTTTGTTTTATTCTGCTGTCTGTGTAAAATATCTCGAGTGACTAAGTGTGTGTAACTTTTATTAAAACAAGGTTACAAAGTGTTTCGCAGTCAAATAAAAACAAGTGAAATTAAAATAGAAAGGTGAAATATCTACAAATAAGAGAAATAAGGTACAATACAGTAAAATAAATGCAACAAAGTGCCTAAATACCATGGCTATTCAAATTCAGTTAAAGCTTGTTTTAAGAAGAGATTTTGTTGCTGCTGTAGCAAGCCTGAGCTTCTCGGGCAAGCCATTCCAAAGGCCCGGTCAGTCACCCTTTGTCTTTCGCCGAGATTTTGGATTTTAAATGATGCTTCAGGTTAAGAAACTGAAAACAACCTTATACCAAATGAAGGAAAAAGAAGTTGTGCCTCATATAGTCTTGACCCCAGATCACTTGAAACAGAAAGTAAATTTATTGAGTTAATTTGTATGTTTTTCTATCGAATCCATAGTCTGCAGCTGAGAGATAATCCTGTCGGAGCTGAAGTGATGTGTTTGATTTTTTTGTCTACATTCATGGGACTAAACACAGAATTCGTTTTGTTGTTGCTGCATTAACTGGGCTGGAAGAAGCAGAAGTGTCAATCATCAATAGTTAAAGAACTCAGCAGGTGAACTGAATCTGTGCTAGGGCAAAACGTCTTGGAAAAGTTAACTTTCTGTTAGCTGCATTGTTTTCCAGTTTTTCATACACATTTTTGTTTGTGAGCCATTGACTCCACTAACAAATGCAGACGGAAGCTGTTTTTAATACAATCATGGTTTTAATACAAAGGCTGAGCCGCAGCCTCAAAAGATGGCGTCAACAACTGCGGCAATCCTTTACCATTGACAGTTTTAATAGATACAGATAACACTGTGTTTTCGCACTTTTTAAATTTTAAAATTCATTTTCTTGGGATGCAGGTATGACGAGATATGTGCTTTTACAAAATGTCCAACAACATGGATAAATAAATAATGATAACAACAATAATAATACGAATAATGGGAAGAAAATGCATATATGCAAAGTAAACTAAAGATAAAGAGATTCTGAAATTTAAAAAAGATAACTTTAGACAATGCGTGTTTTCGCACTTTGAAGACCAAACTGCCAATTAAAGTAGCCAACTTTGTTTTGGCCAACTGGCTTTACCGAGCAGCGGCCAGAACCCATAACCATAAGACCACGTGAGCGTATTTTAATTATCGTTACTTGGTCCTTTTGACCGCTGTTCAATGCTGACATAACTAGGCCTACTTTGTAAAAACAAACTAGCCTCGTTTTTGCAGTGTTGTACGCGAGGATAAAACTTTATATTGCAAGAATGAAAAGGGATAAAACAAACTTAAGAGTAGCGATGTTATGTAGGTAATTGATTCGCTCGCCTTGCCTATATAAATCAGTTTTGGTTATTTGGGCTTACATGAGCAAAACGCAACCGGAGAGTGCGCATGCGCGCATGCACCCACGCTTGGAAAAACGCTGTCAGTTCTTGCTGTGACGTTCTTACCTTACATTGAGCAAATCGCCCCTGAATAAACTTAGGACGCCGCGACCGGCAGAAGGTACTTAGTGTGCCTGTATAAGCGACATAAAGGACAGCGTGTGTGTTTTCCCAGTGTAATGTGGGAGACCTTTTTTTTCCAGAAAATCAACGGCACGGCGGATTTGTACGGATTTGTCTTCTTTGGGATTTTGTCTTTGGAGCAAGTGAAGACTTAAACGGAAAATCAAATTGGCTCGCCAGGTAAATACGACTGCGGCTTAACCTTATTAGCTGGTAGCTAGCTAGCTAGTTATCATTGAAATCGGGACGTAGTTAGTTATTATTGCCTGTTGGTGTTAAAATGTTGGCGCAGCGCTACCACGCCATGCAGAATTTAATTAACATCATTGTGTCCTAGCGGAGACCTGTCACGCCTATACGTCCCAGCCAAAATGTATTTGCGGTCTTTGTTAGCGAACAGCTAGCTAGCTGACTGGCTACCTAGCAGGCTGGTTATTAATAAAACACAATGCTGGTATACCAGCTGCACCAGGCTATAGATTAGGCTACATGTAGTGTAAATGCAGTTGTAGGTTAAGCCGATAATTTAATTAATGATGTGGAAAATTAATTTAATTGGTTGGCTAGACAGTGCATTCGCATTTTTGCTGGCTCGAGTGCGATTATAACGCAGCTAACTGCAAGCAAGCTATTGATCTCTTCTGATTTTATTTAATTCATTCATTCGTGTAATATTTTTTGTTTTGGATGTTGTGCACAATAATTAGTCCCAAACGCGACGAAACTGCGTTCCACTTGTTTAGAAAATATTGTGGGAAGAAATTTTTTTAGAGAAATTGTGGCGATCTACTAGTCACCCTTGTGCTGCGGTCTGAACCATTAGGTGCTCCAGAATGCGCAGTGGATCCTCGTACGGCAACAGCGGCATTGTGAGAAGATCATCACGCAGCTCAGCCGTAGCCTAATTGCGAGGAATGAACACATCGCGGTCGTTTGGGTGTCTTATCAAGTGTTCCGCATATATTTTATTGGAAAATTGATAGTTATGAGTTATTTAATTTTTTCAACCCACCTGGAACACATCTAACGCTAGCTAAAGTCAGCTAATGACGGCGGCTACGTGGAGAAGCGCTCCACCCTTGAGATACGGGCGAGAAGCTGCTGCTGTACCGTGTGGCATATCATGTTTTTGACAAGGTGCTCATTACCCGATTAAGTCGTTCTTAGATATGTCCAAACGACAGGTTTAAAGTATTTCTCGTGCAGATGTCTGCATCGCTGTAAACCATCGTTAGAAAATGGACACGTTCAACGCGTCTGCCAACTGAACTCGTTGTTTTTTTGTATTCTAGTCTACCGAAATTGTAACAAGAACCCTGTTGCAATGTACTTGATAGATGTTCCTAGATGCTCTTTAGAAAATTCTGAAAATCGCTGGGAAATGGTTAAGAAGCCCTCGCAAAATGTATGGGTTTTAGAGCCAAAGTTTCGAAAGCCAAAATTTTTCACATTTCATGTAGCATTCTCATCCCAATCACAAAATATCAAAGGGTCTGTTATACATTGCCTATCAATAATGGGTTGGCCAAGCTCAGTATAGGCTACCATTTGGACTGCAACATGTTAGTGCAAAAATAGAGGACATTATGCAAAAATAGAGGACATTATGCATCGATGTTTCCTTACAGGACAGCATCAAAGGACGAAGGAAAAATAATGAGCCTGTCAAAATGTGATGAGGGTATGAGACCGTGTCGGGCTGGGGCACTGTGAGGATGAGACCGTGTTGGGCTGGGGCACTGTGATGATGAGACCGTGTTGGGCTGGGGCACTGTGATGATGAGACCGTGTTGGGCTGGGGTACTGTGATGATGAGACCATGTTGTGCTGGGGCACTGTGATGATGAGACCGTGTTGGGCTGGGGTACTGTGATGATGAGACCGTGTGCGGGGCAGTTATCCAGGGGCAGTTATCCAGGGGCAGATACCCAGGGGCAGTTACTCTTTTAATTCTTCACTCATTCTCTGTAATAACTTGGTTTGCAGCCGTTACACAGAGCAGAGGGGGGAAGCCCTGGCAGTGTCCATAACTGCCACAACCAGCTTTTTCTGGACATCAAAGGTCACGGGAAAGAACACACAAACTACCGGAATATATGGAGCTAGTGGCCATACAAATGGAGGTTTACAGTGTGAGGGTTTTAACTCTGATGTCCTGGTCATATTCCCACTAAAACTGACTCTCTAAATCTGTCCATTTAATGACTTCCTACCTTTGATTGGTGACACAATCTCTTGCATTCCCGGGTTAAATCAAGGAAAAGGTATGAAAAATAGTCTTGTCAACACAATGCAGAACTACTAATATAGGCCTACATGGTAATAATGTTTTGTTTTCTAGATGGTGCTTATCAGTGATAAGGTGGGGAGAGGCACATTGATGAAAGACTGAACCGTGTTCATCACTCTGGTGCTGAGCTTGTTGTACTGTGGTTTGTTTACAGTGCTTAAGACTGTACTGTTCTGATAAACACTGTAGGCCATAGGGCCACCATACTGTGCATCCTATGTGCACCGGTTACACAGTCATTTGCCATTTTCAATCAATAAATCAATAATTTTGTTCTGTAGAATAATCAATGATGTTTTCAGTAGAATAACACCCTTTACTAGTGGAGTGCTGTAGACTATTTCTCAGAAAACATTTCAGAAAAGGGATTACATGATGAACTAGCAGGCATTGAAACAATGATAAATGGCTTTGAGATTAAAAGCAACAGCATACATAACATAAGCATGTATAATAAACATATGCAACATCTGCATGTATAATAAACATACGTAACATCTGCATGTACAATAAACATACGTAACATCTGCATGTACAATAAACATACGCAACATCTGCATGTATAATAAACATACGTAACATCTGCATGTATAATAAACATACGTAACATCTGCATGTATAATGAAAACAGGAGGTCCTGGAGAAGAATAGAGTTCCTTATTAGCTGGGCATTAGCAGAGCGAGGCACTTACACTGAAAACTACACTGATTTGGGCTGTTCTGCAGGCGTTTGATGTGTGTGCGTGTGTGTATATATAAATAAATAAATTATTTATTTATTCACAGTTTTACGCTGTATTGAATTGCTGCTTGGTGGATGAGCCTTGCTGTGTAGAGAGTATTATGGTCTGCTTGTGCTCTGGTGCTGCACAAGAAGGGGTCTTCCCCCACTCATAATTTTTATGCCACTGTACTTATTATTTTCCCACAATTCCTCTGCTGTTGAGTGGCGCTGCTGTAGGGTTGAGTGACAGAGGACAGCGCCGCTGTAGGGTTGAGTGATGGCCGCTGTAATGGGGACTGCACAGTGAGATTGGCGGTATAGGGCTGCTGTAATGGGGACTGCACAGTGAGATTGGCGGTATAGGGCCGCTGTAATGGGGACTGCACCGTGAGGTTGGTGGTATAGGGCCCCTGTAATGGGGACTGCACCGTGAGGTTGGTGGTATAGGGCCGCTGTAATGGGGACTGCACAGTGAGATTGGTGGTATAGGGCCCCTGTAATGGGGTCTGCACCGTGAGGTTGGCGGTATAGGGCCCCTGTAATGGGGACTGCACAGTGAGATTGGCGGTATAGGGCCACTGTAATGGGGACTGCACAGTGAGATTGGCGGTATAGGGCCGCTGTAATGGGGACTGCACAGTGAGATTGGTGGTATAGGGCCGCTGTAATGGGGACTGCACAGTGAGATTGGTGGTATAGGGCCCCTGTAATGGGGACTGCACCGTGAGGTTGGTGGTATAGGGCCCCTGTAATGGGGACTGCACAGTGAGATTGGCGGTATAGGGCCGCTGTAATGGGGACTGATTGACTGATTAAATCTTTTATGTGATGGGCGCTGGAGCAGATCTGGACCAGTCTTGACCGAAGCGGATGTAGAGAGTAACAGCAGATCCCATCGTCTCTTTCAGAGTTTACTCAAGGCTTCAGAAACCTCCTCACAAACACACATTTTGAGTGATTTAAAAAATCATTAATGTACTGTATGTTTATGAGTTTAAGTGAGGTTTCCATAGTGACTGAATGGCGGTGTTTGATATGGCTGTATTGCAGTAAGCACAGTCTGCTCAGCGCCCAGGTCCAGCCAGGTGTCTGCCTGTTCCCAATGAAGGGATCAGCGAGGGGGGGGGGGCTATGGTGTGATGCATTTTGGGAGGATGAAAGAGTATCTACTCAGGAGCAGTAATTGGACTCCAGTCCTGCGTGATACTGTAGAGCAGCACATTGTGTCCACAGTAAGTTTCTAACCACACCCCCCTCCCTCACCCTCTGTGCTGAGCTGGTATAATGGAAGCTGGCGCTATGGCAACCCGATGTTGGGAGGAGGGGGGGGGGCTGAGTCATGATCTGCAGCCTCGTCAGAACTGAGACCAGACACCCCCCTTCCCAAATAAAGGGCTTTACACTGGCTGTATGGGGTGATCACACAGCTTTACACTGGCTGTATGGAGTAATCACACAGCTTTACACTGGCTGTATGGGATAATCACACAGCTTTACACTGGCTGTATGGGGTAATCACACAGCTTTACACTGGCTGTATGGAGTACTCACACAGCTTTACACTGGCTGTATGGAGTAATCACACAGCTTTACACTGGCTGTATGGGGTAATCACACAGCTTTGCACTGGCTGTATGGGGTAATCACACAGCTTTACACTGGCTGTATGGAGAAATCACACAGCTTTACACTGGCTGTATGGAGTAATCACACAGCTTTGCACTGGCTGTATGGGGTAATCACACAGCTTTGCACTGGCTGTATGGAGTAATCACACAGCTTTGCTACCCACACAGTCCAGCTCTCTCACTCAGTCACAATATAACATCTACCCACACAGTCCAGCTCTCTCACTCAGTCACAATATAACATCTACCCATACAGTCCAGCTCTCTCACTCAGTCTCAATATAACATCTACCCACACAGTCCAGCTCTCTCACTCAGTCACAATATAACATCTACCCACACAGTCCAGCTCTCTCACTCAGTCTCAATATAACATCTACCCATACAGTCCAGCTCTCTCACTCAGTCTCAATATAACATCTACCCACACAGTCCAGCTCTCTCACTCAGTCACAATATAACATCTACCCACACAGTCCAGCTCTCTCACTCAGTCACAATATAACATCTACCCACACAGTCCAGCTCTCTCGCTCAGTCACAATATAACATCTACCCACACAGTCCAGCTCTGTAACTCAGTCACAATATAACATCTACCCATACAGTCCAGCTCTCTCACTCAGTCACAATATAACATCTACCCACACAGTCCAGCTCTCTCACTCAGTCACAATATAACATCTACCCACACAGTCCAGCTCTCTCACTCAATCACAATATAACATCTACCCACACAGTCCAGCTCTGTAACTCAGTAACAATATAACATCTACCCATACAGTCCAGCTCTGTAACTCAGTCACAATATAACATCTATCCACACAGTCCAGCTCTCTCACTCAGTCACAATATAACATCTACCCACACAGACCAGCTAGATATATGGATGATGGATTATGGATGATTGATGATGGATCTGCCCAAAGCTCTCTCTCTTGCTGTACTAATGGATGATTGATGGCTCTTTCTGCTAAAGGTTTTAGTTTTCCTTGCTGTCAGTGTGTGTCTATGCTGCCGTTAGATGTGAGTCATGTGACAGAGATGTAATTGAGCTGCGACTGAAATGGAACTAATGATCATGTATTCAGCGTACACACACACACACACTCACACGCACACACACTTGCACACGCACTCGCACATGCACTCGCATGCACACACACACGCACACACAGTGTGTTAGTGAGACCTCACCTGGGAGGGTGTAAGATAGCAAAAACACTAGCGTTTGGGTTAGCGCCCGGTGTAAGATAGCAAAGACACTTGCGTTTGGGTTAGCGCCCGGTGTAAGATAGCAAAGACACTTGCGTTTGGGTTAGCGCCGCTTCGCGCCGGGTGTAAGATAGGGCCCAGAGTGTGCTAAGTTTAGAATGAAATGTACACCAAGATCACACAGCACACGAAGCAGGAAATTCCCTGCCTTTTTCACCCATGTGAGCCCGTAATTCATTCTACATGCATCACAGTCACATGACATCAGGAAGTCAGGGGTCACGTCTGGACTTGTTTACTTGCAGTGAATCAAATGTCAGCAGGTAAAATAATAGTTTAATCTAAAGATCAAACACCCAAGTCTAACTACACTTTACCAGTAACGTTATAGCGTATACTACTACTATTATAATTATTATTGTTCTTATCGGTAGCCTATAGGCTAACGTTACTTCTATTTTCACTTTTTTTTTTGGGCTGGCCAAAGTACCAACTGTATTTTAACAAATAATTTTAGCAAATTGTATTTTATGAAGGTTCTCAAAATGTTAGAAAATATATCATAAAAACGTTGTCTCCCCGTTTGTTTGGAATCTACACGCATACAACGATGAAAGATTATCGTTTTTTTGATGCCCACAACTTTTTTTTTAGTGGATGATAATATTTTGCACTTGTAAATATAATACTGTAACGTTATAGCACTCCGATTTATCCACATTCCACTACAAACAATTTGCATACGGTCAAAATGTTTTAGCGTTTCTTACAGCAATATAGTTAGCCGTAAATTGCCAATTGGATAACTTATTTGACTTAGGCTACTTGTGAAACAATGCCTGCTGCACACATAAGCATGTGGAGTTTCAGGGTCCCACATTTTTCTCTTTCTTCCTGCCGACGCCTCACGTCTTATTGCTCGGATCCACTTTTCTCATCTTATGGGCTCCGTTTTGCGGTTTGGAATCTTATAAAACCGCAATTCAGTTTTTTTTAATACCTTGTTTGTAGTGCATCCCACCAAACAACTTTTAGGCATTTTTATGCTGTTAGCTAACAGATCGAAATGACAAGAAGGCACCAGCACGTCAAGTCAACGGAGGGCGATAGTGGGATGTGTTCCCCCCCGGGGTGGGCGGGGCCTATTTGCTCTGTCTCTATAGAATGGCAGATGTGTGTTATCATGTACTGTACCCATAATTTTTTGCTTTCCTGCACAATTCCCAGTAAGAGTACCTGAATAAATGAGAGTGAGCTCGTTATGATCCAAGGACATTCTCATTCAGTCTCATTCAGGGGAAAATAAATCTCTTCAGCAGATGTTTAGTCAGATGTTGTGTCTCTCTCCCGCATGGTAATGATTGACAGGTCTCTCTCTCATGGTAATGATTGACAGGTCTCTCTCTCATGGTAATGATTGACAGGTGTCTCTCTCTCTCATGGTAATGATTGACAGGTGTCTCTCTCATGGTAATGATTGACAGGTGTCTCTCTCTCATGGTAATGATTGACAGGTGTCTCTCTCTCTCATGGTAATGATTGACGGGTGTCTCTCTCTCTCATGGTAATGATTGACAGGTGTCTCTCTCATGGTAATGATTGACAGGTGTGTCTCTCTCTCATGGTAATGATTGACAGGTGTGTCTCTCATGGTAATGATTGACAGGTGTCTCTCTGATGGTAATGATTGACAGGTGTCTCTCTCATGGTAATGATTGACAGGTGTCTCTCTCATGGCAATGATTGACAGGTGTCTCGCTCTCATGGTAATGATTGACAGGTGTCTCTCTCATGGTAATGATTGACAGGTGTCTCTCTCATGGTAATGATTGACAGGTGTCTCTCTCATGGTAATGATTGACAGGTGTCTCTCTCTCTCATGGTAATGATTGACAGGTGTCTCTCTCTTCAGCAGGATGTGGGAGTGAAGATGTTGGGTGTGCTCCTGCTGATACTGGGCTTGTTTCTGGCTCAGGCCCGGACTGGCCCAGATAACAGCTCTGATGGGTCCAGAGATTACTGCTACAGTGCTCGCATCCGAAGCACTGTCCTACAGGGCCTTCCGTTTGGGGGAGTCCCCACTGTGCTCGCCCTCGACTTCATGTGCTTCCTGGTGAGTGTGTGTGAGTGTGTGTGTGTGTGTGTGTGTGAGTGAGTGAGTGAGTGAGTGAGTGAGTGAGTGAGTGAGTGAGTGTGTGAATGTTGAATTGAATTGAATACTTTATTGTCACTGTACATGTACAGGGAAATTTCGTTTCGAGCCCGCAGCATAGATGCACACATACACAAGATAACAATATAAATATATAAAAGAATAAAGTGTCCTACAATGGGGGAAGTGCAGCAATTGAGGGTATACCCTAGCCTAGTGGGGTAAAGTACAGAACAAGTGATGTAAATATAATTAAATTAAAATATTGCACAGAGTAGAATATTGCACAGAATTTAAATATTGCACAGCATTTAAATATTGCACAGTTACCAAGAACAGTTAGGTTATCAGTTCATGTGTGTGAGTATGTGTATGTGTGAGTGCGTGTGAGTGAGTGTAAGTGTGTGTGAATGTGTGTGTGTGAGTATGTGTATGTGTGTGTGAGTGCGTGTGAGTGTAAGTGTGTGTGAATGTGTGTATGAGTATGTGTGTGTGTGTGTGTGTGTGTCTGTGTGTGAGTGTGTGAGTGAGTGTGTGTGTGTGTGTGTGTGAATATGTGTGTATGTGTGTGAGTGTGTGTGTGGGTGTGTACGAGAGTGTGCATGTGCAAGTGTGTCTGTGTGAGTGAGTGTGTCTGTGTGAGTGTGTGAGTGTGTGTGTGTAAGTGTGTTATTACTCGGGAAGGTTAGGGCTAACGCTAACGCTAACACCAATGGGCCCATGCAGAGCAATCATCACAAATCATCCTGTGGTGATTCCTAAATCATCTCAATTTCTCATTTAATTATTACCAATTAAATCCAATTTATCTTAATTCATGGAGCAGGGCTGTGACTGCTGACACATATTTAGCCATTTTATTCTTCAGTATCACAGCAGAGATTCAGTAAAGCTTCAGTATCCCAGCAGTGTTTCAGTAAAGGTTCAGTATCACAGCAGTGTTTCATTAAAGCTTCAGTATCACAGCAGTGTTTCAGTAAAGCTTCAGTATCCCAGCAGTGTTTCAGTAAAGCTTCAGTATCACAGCAGTGTTTCATTAAAGCTTCAGTATCACAGCAGTGTTTCAGTAAAGCTTCAGTATCACAGCAGTGTTTCAGTAAAGCTTCAGTATCACAGCAGTGTTTCAGTAAAGCTTCAGTATCACAGCAGTGTTTCAGTAAAGCTTCAGTATCACAGCAGTGTTTCAGTAAAGCTTCAGTATCACAGCAGTGTTTCAGTAAAGCTTCAGTATCACAGCAGTGTTTCAGTAAAGCTTCAGTATCACAGCAGTGTTTCATTAAAGCTTCAGTATCACAGCAGTGTTTCAGTAAAGCTTCAGTATCACAGCAGTGTTTCATTAAAGCTTCAGTATCACAGCAGTGTTTCAGTAAAGCTTCAGTATCACAGCAGTGTTTCAGTAAAGCTTCAGTATCCCAGCAGTGTTTCAGTAAAGCTTCAGTATCACAGCAGTGTTTCATTAAAGCTTCAGTATCACAGCAGTGTTTCAGTAAAGCTTCAGTATCACAGCAGTGTTTCAGTAAAGCTTCAGTATCCCAGCAGTGTTTCAGTAAAGCTTCAGTATCCCAGCAGTGTTTCAGTAAAGCTTCAGTATCACAGCAGTGTTTCATTAAAGCTTCAGTATCACAGCAGTGTTTCAGTAAAGCTTCAGTATCACAGCAGTGTTTCAGTAAAGCTTCAGTATCACAGCAGTGTTTCAGTAAAGCTTCAGTATCACAGCAGTGTTTCAGTAAAGCTTCAGTATCACAGCAGTGTTTCAGTAAAGCTTCAGTATCACAGCAGTGTTTCATTAAAGCTTCAGTATCACAGCAGTGTTTCAGTAAAGCTTCAGTATCACAGCAGTGTTTCAGTAAAGCTTCAGTATCACAGCAGTGTTTCAGTAAAGCTTCAGTATCACAGCAGTGTTTCAGTAAAGCTTCAGTATCACAGCAGTGTTTCAGTAAAGCTTCAGTATCACAGCAGTGTTTCATTAAAGCTTCAGTATCACAGCAGTGTTTCAGTAAAGCTTCAGTATCACAGCAGTATTTCAGTAAAGCTTCAGTATCACAGCAGTGATTCAGTAAAGCTTCAGTATCGCAGCAGTGTTTCAGTAAAGCTTCAGTATCACAGCAGTGTTTCAGTAAAGCTTCAGTATCACAGCAGTGTTTCAGTAAAGCTTCAGTATCACAGCAGTGTTTCAGTAAAGCTTCAGTATCACAGCAGTGTTTCAGTAAAGCTTCAGTATCACAGCAGTGTTTCAGTAAAGCTTCAGTATCACAGCAGTGTTTCAGTAAAGCTTCAGTATCACAGCAGTGTTTCAGTAAAGCTTCAGTATCGCAGCAGTGTTTCAGTAAAGCTTCCCCCGTTTCTCATTGTGCAACTGCATAGACTGAAGGGGTGGGTGGGTTCAATTGGCTACCAAATTTGAAGAAAAAAATGATAATCTAAAAGTATGTGTCTTATTATTTAAATGCTGGCCAAATAGAATATGAAATTAAATATTAAAGTGTTGACGGTAAAGAAAGTGTCTGATTGGACAGAGACGCTCTCAGCTCTGATAAAGAAAGCATTTGATTGGACATGTAAGCTCTCAGCTCTGATAAAGAAAGCATTTGATTGGACATGTAAGCTCTCAGCTCTGATAAAGAACGTTTGATTGGACATGAATGCTCACTGCTCTGATAAAGAAAGTGTCTGATTGGACAGAGACGCTCTCAGCTCTGA
The DNA here is from genome assembly GCA_022702515.1 of Ilyophis sp. 1 JC-2022. Taxonomy (NCBI): domain Eukaryota; kingdom Metazoa; phylum Chordata; class Actinopteri; order Anguilliformes; family Synaphobranchidae; genus Ilyophis; species Ilyophis sp. 1 JC-2022. The sequence continues at coordinate 77,716,637 of CM040405.1, forward strand.
TAAAGAAAGCATTTGATTGGACATGTAAGCTCTCAGCTCTGATAAAGAAAGCGTTTGATTGGACATGTATGCTCACTGCTCTGATAAAGAAAGTGTCTGATTGGACAGAGACGCTCTCAGCTCTGATAAAGAAAGCATTTGATTGGACATGTAAGCTCTCAGTTCTGATAAAGAAAGCATTTGATTGGACATGTAAGCTCTCAGCTCTGATAAAGAAAGCGTCTGATTGGACATGTATCTCTGATGTGTGGCTTGTCGCTCCTGGCAGGTCCTTCTCTTCGTGTTCTCCATCCTGCGCAAGGTTGCTTGGGACTACGGTCGCTTGGCGCTGGTGACGGACGCAGACAGGTAAGACCACAGTGCGGGGTTTTGAGGGTTTTGTGAGTGTCGCTGAGTCAGTGTTTGCTCACCTGCTGCTCTGACCTCAGCTGTTTTTGGGGTTTGCTGAAGCACGCTTTGATTCCCTCTCATTTTACTACCCAAGTTAGCAGCAAATTTTGCGACTTCTAAGATGCTCTCTTGTCACCATGACAACTGCATCTCCAGTCAATCAGACAGTTACAGCACCTGGACATTCTATTTGCACATTTTATTTTAGCTTGTTTCTGATTGGCTGCTTTTGTCCTCTAATGACAGATGAACACACTGATGTGGAATTCACAGATAAAGATTGATAGATAGTGTTTCTTACCTGTCTCTTTTGTACAGACCCTCTTAAGCAGGTAAATCATTCTGCCATTTCCAGCCTGAGGTTGTAGCCCTGGAGAGAGTCGTTAAGATGTGATCAGAAATGCCACCTGTTGTCTAAACCAGCTGCATATGTAAAGCTTGTTTTGGGCTTCATGTATTCACTGCTGCCAGAAACATCGTTCTTCGGCTCTGGCTGTTGGCTTATTTGAGAAACACTGGGAGGATTGTAGTGAATCTGCTGCGCATTCTGGCTTTATTTGTCCCTCCCTTCAAGAGGAATGATGATGATGTCACAGTGAGAGAAGGGAATATATTACTATAGATACATTATTGTATCTATAGTAATATATTACAATCACATTGCAGTCCAATATATGGGGGAATATGCAAATTATCGCCACTTTCAGATATTGTGACGTGTTTGTATGTCTTTTAAAAATACATTACTGTAAAATATATTCATTGTTGTATTTTCAACATATAATATATTGTGTGTATTTGCACATCTTTGCAGTGTGTTTAATTTATTTAAGGGAGCTTCCCTGTGGAGATGGGCCTGGGGCAGTTAGAGAATTGGACAATTTTTGGGGGCAGTTCTTAGTTTATTAAAGGAGTGTTTTGTCCTGGGTGTGGCTGGAGGGCGTGGGTCCCTTCACTCGATACTGGAGGGGGTGTGGCTAATTCTCCTGGTCCATACTCAGTGCATGTGGATGGCTAGATCTGCAATGCAAGCAGCCAATAGGATCCCAGCATCGCAAGAGGATTTATCGCTCTTACTCTGGGTGAATCAAGCCTGTAAATATGGAACAGACCAGGTTAGACTGGGGCCTCGTTAGCACATAGCCACCCTGCAGCAGGACTGTGTATCCATTACTGCCCTGTTACTGCCCTAATGCCCCGTTACTGCCCCATTACTGCCCCATTACTGCCCCGTTACTGCGCTATTGCCCCGTTACTGCCCCGTTACTGCACTAATGTCCTGTTACTGCCCCATTACTGCCCTAATGCCCCGTTACTGCCCCATTACTGCGCTAATGCCCCGTTACTGCCCCATTACTGCGCTAATGCCCCGTTACTGCCTCATTACTGCGCTAATGCCCAACTGCCCCATCGCTTAGAAAGACGGAAAACTTTCTCTGGGTTATTCTGATCTGCTCTGGTTAGACTCTCACTCTCTCTTTTTTTCTCTCTTTTTTCTCTCTCTTTCTTTCCTCTATCTCTGTCTTTTTCTCTATCTCCTCTCTCTGTCTGTCTGTCTCTCTCTCTTTCTGTTGTTTGGGGTTATAGGTGATAGGAGAGTAGTGCCAATATTTTCTATTTCCTGCCATTACAACACGTGGAATCTGAATTTGGGTTGTTGACGTGACATTTTCACCGTCACACAAGATAAAAATGTATATAATTAGCATTGTGGTCATTTAAAATGTAATAAATGGTTATAAACTTGATTGTTTTACATGGGCCTGTTGCCATCAAAACTGCTTTTTTAATGAGTTTTTATTTTTATTTTTTTAGCCAAACCTCAAAAGTGTCCTATGGTGTGACTGTCTCAAGCAAGGTTAAGTTAATTACAACTTTTATAAATAAAAAAGGAAATACATAAAATTTCTGATAAAACCCCTGGCATAATTTTACAAGTATCTATTTTCATAAATGATCCCCTTTTCCATCCATATATTTCTAAAAGTGTGCCAGCTCAATACATTTTGTCACTAAAAGTCATGTCCTCTGGTGTGACGCCACCTGACTTTAAAACGGGCAATTCCGCGGACACATATATTTAGTTGAAGGACCCCATTCAAGGTCATGAGACTGAAGTCCCCTGTGAAGCACGTGGAATGAGCAGAAGTTTTTATCTCAGAATATTTCCGAAATTGAACTTTTTTGGAACCACTATAAAAGGGTTCAGTTTTGTCGTCCTTTAGTGTGACGTCCCTAAATTATGTTTTTAATGTAAAAATTGTATGTTGAACTATATAATTATGGAGAACTATGCTAATGTTATTTGCTAACTGCTAATGAAAGGTTAGCTGAGAACAACAAGCCCACAAACTGCCAAAGAAAGCCTGAAACGTCCTTTCGTGTGACAGGACTGTCCTCTGGTGTGATACAATAAAGGTGTCACACAGGAGGATGAGATCTCATTAGGAAGCATTTTAAATCATTTTAATCAGATTTATTTAATTACTTTTCTTATTTTTTGATAATTTTCAGTGTTGTCTTCTATATTCATGTAGTTTTGACGCCGAGGTGTAAATAGCGCCAGACACTTGGAACCACACAGGCTTTGGAATCAAAAATGCTTCGTCCTTTCTCATTTGTGATGTCAGAACTAAAATGTTAATTCATCAACTGTACAAGTTTATTATGAAAATGAAGTATGTGTTCTTCAAAGTTAAATAAAAATACTTTAATACAATAACTACCTTTTTTGTCTTTTGGTGTGATGTAATGTCCTATGGTGTGACACACATAAAGGAACCAAAAATGTGTTTTTATCTTGAAATAAATCAAGAAAACTGTTGAGTATTACATTAAGGAAGATAAAATCATCACATCCATCTTAAATTAGTATGATTTTCAAGAGTTCTGAAAGGATGACGGCAAATTTGAACTGGCATTTACTGAAAAAGAAGGCCATTGTCAACAAATCGAGAATTTTTTTTAAAATATTTATCATTGCAAATTACATAAATAATATATCTAAGTATCTAAGAATGAAGATAAATGTCTCTTCTGCAAATTGTAAATTATGAAACTTTTTTTTGTAAATAGTTTTTTATATGTCACACCAGAGGACACATTTACGGTGCGGTTAAGTGAAAATGTAAAAAAAAACAATGGAAAGATTGCCTAAATTAGTGACCCCTTATATTTTCCGAAAGATCAGACTTCACACTGCATAAATATGCATTTTGTCTTTTAAATATGTCTTCTTTTTTTTTTTTTTTTTTACTGCCTATTTGTCAACTACCCATTTAAGTTCAGGAGAGGGAGAGGGAGAGGGAGAGAGGGAAAGGGATGATTTGCGAAAGAAAGAAAGAGAGCATAGAGAATAACCCCCACCCGAGTCACCCGGTCTCACAGGTCACAGGTCATAGGTCAGGCTGGGGGCTGCACAGGGCCCTGTTAGCGCTGAGGGTAACAGTCAGAGGTAGAGTGTGTGTGTTTGTGTGTGTGTGAGGTGTGAAGTAGTAAAGGTGTGTTTTAGGAACCCAGCTGATCTCTACTCTTTTTTGTCCCTGAAAGACAGAAGCTGTGTCTCAGCGGTCTGGAGGAGAGGGAATAGTATGTTTGAGTTTTTCTCTCAGTTTCCTGCTTCCATTTTTGGGCTGTTTTACAGACTCCTCTCACTGTGCCTTACGCTCAATTAACATTCTGTGTGGGGTGCGTGCGTGCGTGCGTGCGTGCGTGCGTGCGTGCGTGCGTGCGTGCGTGCGTGCGTGCGTGCGTGCGTGTGTATGAGGGGCCGTTTAGGCCATAATTCATACTCACTCTCACATACATATATACTCTCTCTCACATACATATATACTCTCTCTCACATACATATATACTCTCTCTCACATACATATATACTCTCTCTCACATACATATATACTCTCTCTCACATACATACATACTCTCACACATACATATATACTCTCTCTCACATACATATATACTCTCTCTCACATACATACATACTCTCTCTCACATACATATATACTCACTCTCATATACATATATACTCTCTCTCACATACATACATACTCTCTCACACATACATACATACTCTCTCACACATACATACATACTCTCTTACACATACATACATACTCTCTCACACATACATACATACTCTCTCACACATACATACATACTCTCTCACACATACATACATACTCTCTCACACATACATACATACTCTCTCATACATACATACATACTCTCTCTCACATACATATATACTCACACTCATATACATATATACTCTCTCTCACATACATACATACTCTCTCACACATACATACATACTCTCTCACACATACATATATACTCTCTCACACATACATACATACTCTCTCACACATACATACATACTCTCTTACACATACATACATACTCTCTTACACATACATATATACTCTCACACATACATATTCTCACTCTCACATACATATATTACCACTTCCACATAAAAATATTTATGTATGTATGAAATAAAAAGTATAGTGGAAACGGAAGGCACTTACATGAAAAGGAAGTCACTTACATGAAATGGAAAGATTGTGATTGGCTCAGAAGTTGGCTGGTACCATAGATATAAACAACTACTAGATTCATAATTCACCCTGTTAAGTTACGTCTGCACTGCTACCATAATATGCCATACAGACTCTTGTCCAGTTCCCACGCACCATGGAGAGGGAAGACCTGAGACATGTATTACAACAGGAAATTGGAGTAGTGCATAATAGGCTATCGCTGCCTAAAACAGGCAGTGTATTGTCCTCATCTCTTGAGGCCAGGTCAGTGCTGTATCATTCTGCGCTTTCTCACAGCGAGATGAGAGCGCTAGCATTAACTCTAGTGTAGCTACCTGAAGAATCCTCAGCAGGCCAGCTGCCTTGGACTTGCTCGGAGACAGTCTGCAGTCCTGCACGATATAACACTCCACAACACTTTGGCAACTGACTCTCGGTCGAGGAAAAGGTATCAACTAACGATAGCTTGCTACCAAGTTTAATCGCTGTGCAAACAGACAAATGAACCGTTATCATTTCGTAATCACGTAGTAATGCTAAAAGATAATCACACCACTTGCTAACGTTAGCTAACTAACCAACAAAAGCAAAACGGCCTTCGCTACTTAGATTTGCATTAAACAAGCTAACGTTAGAAAGTGATGTGATTATTTTTTATAGCATTAGCTAGTACATGATTACCAAATTATAACGGTTCACTTGTCTGTTTGCGCAGTGAATGAACTTAGTAGCAAGCTAACGTTAGTTGTTACCTTTTCCTCTGCCGAGAGTCCCCTGTAGCTTAGCTCAGTTGGCTAGACTACAGGGCTGATGCTGCCCTATCAAGAAGCACTGACTGTTTCAGGTGACGATAATATAATATTTATGGATTACTCCGATTGTCGGTTGGAGGCTAATAACTTTTCTGGTCTGCCCCCTCCATGGTGCTCGGACGCTGGACAACAGCCTACCAGCCGTGGATATAAAAACGTAGATCTATGGCATCAGCCGCTGTGTAACGTTTCAGCGATACTAATATTGAAGAACTATGTCGGCTATGTAAAAAGAAACAATCATTCATTACTTTTTTTTAGTTGTGTGAAAGTGTCCACATTCTGGAATGAGTTAAATAGCCTGGCCACCGTCGGGCGGTCAAGATTCACGTAAACAAACGGTAGTGTATTGACGGATGCAGACTTCCTCCGATAAAATTGACTAACTCGCTTAATTCTCAACTAATTTGAAACATTTTATAAACGTGATAAATGTATACATAACACATGTTAACCTGAATTCCAAATTTCTCACAACATATACTTATTTGTAAAACGCCCTTTGAACTATTATGCTGAAGTTGTCAAATTGTTGCCAGTTAAGGGTGATTTTATTGTTTAAAGCGGTTAGAAAGCAGTAGAGGGTGGTTCTTAATTATTAGCTTGGTAGCTCTGATTATTATAACCGTATTAGGCCAGCTGCAAATCTTGGATGTAGTTTTAATCGCAAATGGAGAGCGATTTTCCAGCTTGGAAGCAAAGTGGTGGAAGTCAGATCGCCGAGCTAACAAGGCGTCGTATGACATGGGTATCGGCTGGAAGACGTGCAAAATATTACATTTCCACGAAGGTGTGCTCACCGCATATACATAATATGACAATGAGCATAGTAGATTCTAATGTAAAACCACAAGTGTGCCTAGAGTGTAATGCTGTGTAAAATGCAATAAACGATGTACAATTAATACAATTCTGAATGTCTTTATTTAGCAAAAAATAAATTACTTGCATGAAATGTACAAATGGATAATATAATTTGTTTTGGGAAGTAGTACAATGAAGTTCACAGTGCAACTGGTAGTAGCCCAGATAGCAAGGAAACATTGAATCAATGTTGAATTGATTAAGAGCTGAAAACGCCCCAAAACAAATAAGTGCTTCAATAGGCACAACATAGAACATACGTGGTCAGTCTTTCTTTAAGGCTTCACTGTCGGTTACAGTTCTGTTCCACTGTTGTTTGCATTTGTGACAAAACTAGCGGCCATTTGCAGCAGGTGCATGAGTCCAACGCAACCAAGGTGGTTACACTTTAACATAACATAACATAACATAAGGTATCACCTTAACATAAAAGCTAACGTTACCGTTAATGTTTATAGTTTGCGTCTGCAAAAATGGCAGATAATACCCACAACACAAGGCTGTTTATACGCAGATCGCGGCCGTGCAGATTTGAATAGGGCAACTGAGGATCTATTTGTAATACAATTATCTATGGTACCAGCCAGCTTCTGAGCCAATCACAATCTTTCCATTTCATGTAAGTGACTTCCTTTTCATGTAGGTGCCTTCCGTTTCCACTATACTTTTTATTTCATACATACATAAATATTTTTATGTGGAAGTGGTAATATATGTATGTGAGAGTGAGAATATGTATGTGTGAAAGTATATATGTATGTGTAAGAGAGTATGTATGTATGTGTAAGAGAGTATGTATGTATGTGTGAGAGAGTATGTATGTATGTGTGAGAGAGTATATATGTATGTGAGAGAGAGTATATATGTATGTGTGAGAGAGTATGTATGTATGTGAGAGAGAGTATATATGTATATGAGAGTGAGTATATATGTATGTAAGAGAGAGTATATATGTATGTGTGAGAGAGTATATATGTATGTGTGAGAGAGTATGTATGTATGTGAGAGAGAGTATATATGTATGTATGAGAGAGTATGTATGTATGTATGTGTGAGAGAGTATGTATGTATGTGAGAGAGAGTATATATGTATGTGAGAGTATATATGTATGTGTGAGAGAGTATGTATGTATGTGTGAGAGAGTATGTATGTATGTGAGAGTATATATGTATGTGAGAGAGAGTATATATGTATGTGAGAGAGAGTATATATGTATGTGTGAGAGAGAGTATATATGTATGTGAGAGTGAGTATGAATTATGGCCTAAACGGCCCCTCATACGTGTGTGTGTGTGTGCGTGTGTGTGCATGTGTGTGTGGGGTGTTCGTGTGTGTGCGTGTGCGTGTGGGGTGTGCGTGCGTGTGCATGTGCGTGTGCATGTGCGTGTGGGGTGTGTGTGTGTGCGTGTGTGTGTGTGGGGTGTGTGTGTGTGTGTGTGTGTGTGGGTGGGGTGTGTGTATTTGTACCTGTGGGAGCTCTACTCTAACTCTAACTTTAACTCTAACTCTACCTCCAGCTTCAGTGTCTCTGTCCCAGAAGCCTCTGGGGCTTTGGCTTTCAGCTCAAAGAGTCTTTTGGTTTTGGTTTGACTAAAATGCGAATAAGAATTTCCTAATCTGTATGCATGCATCTTACCTGTGTGATTTTTACACCAGCAACAAGAAGGATTATGAGCCAGTGAACAGGTAACGGGTGTCTGATTATGACGTCTCCTAATCAACGTAAACAAGGACGATCTGCCCAGAGGTCCTCAGGATCTCTTTCAGACTGACACTCTACCCTGATCCTGGGGAGTTCTGGGTAATGTAGTCCAATGTTATAGCTCTCCCTTTGGACTCTGTTCAGCAGGATTTGTGCCACATACCCAGTGTTGCTATGGGAACTGGGATGGACTCAGTTGCCAGGGCAACTCTGACTCCTTTAGTTTCAAATGCAGGCTCATTTCATTTCAATCAATTATCCACAGTGGAATGTCTCACCAGATCTGGGTCAGATCTTAGTCAAATACGAATTTGAAATACTTTAACTTTTTACATGCCAGTAAAAACACACCTACTGACCCCCTGACAACTTCCCAAAACTTGTAATCGTATAATCTAAAAGAAGAATTTTGTTTTGAATATTCAGAAAATATTTTTAAAATATTTTTTTAGAATCCTCAGGACTTTTACTGGTGTGTACGAGTTTTATAAGTATTTAAAATAGCGATCTGACCCAGGCTTGGCAGATAGCCATAATACTTATATGATTGGCTGATGGGCAGCTGTTGTGCCAGAAGATTGCCTGTGATTGGCTGATGGGCAGCAGAACTGTGCCAGGAGCTTGTGATTGGCTGTTCAGCCCCTTTGCGGCTGTGTGGCTGGTCCTGTTGACCAGAGGGTTTGTGAGTAGCGTCTGGTCCCTCCAAAGATAACAAGCAGCCTTAACGAGACTAACCTGTGGGACCCGGGATCTGTGTGTAACTGGAGTAGCACACGTGTGTGTTAAACTGACGCCTTCCTGACAGACTGTGCTGTGTGTAGATAAACTGCATGAAATGGGTCTGGAGAGCAGCATTAATCCAGGAGAAAGACCAGGGTAATATTCATCGTCTAGGTTGGGTTGTGTGCGCTTGTGATCGAAATCCATTTCAGTGTGTCCTAGTTCACCCTGCAGAACAGTATTGTGTAGACCTGAGGCCCACTCCCACGCTAACATGTCTGTCTGTCTGTCTGTGTGCCTGTCCTCAGCGTGGCTTCGGCTCTTCACTCTGAGACGCCCGAGCGGTACGAGCGACTCACCTCCGTCTCCAGCTCTGTAGACTTCGACCAAAGAGACAATGTAAGCCCCTGCTAGCAAACCGCTAGCAAACCGCTAGCATAGCCAACCGCTATCTTACAGCCACAGTATACCGCTGGCCTACCACTACATTCAGGTCACATTCACTTTCCTGCCTCTTGCCACATAAACCCCAGCTGATCTAAAACCACACACTGATCCCTGGAGCTTGCTGCCCTACTCATGGTCCCTGCCTGCACCAGGCTACCCTGCCCATGGTCCCTGCCTGCACCAGGCTACCCTGCCCATGGTCCCTGCCTGCACCAGGCTGCACTGCTCATGGTCCCTGCCTGCACCAGGCTACCCTGCTCATGGTCCCTGCCTGCACCAGGCTACCCTGCTCATGGTCCCTGCCTGCACCAGGCTACCCTGTTCATTTTATATAGGTGGAATATAATCTACTTGCACATGCACCTAAACATACATATTTGTGTGAAATAAAGTGTGTTCATGAATCACTGGCTTTTAAGGTAGTTATGGGTCCAATAATGGCAGTTTTAAAACACATCTCAAGACACACCTCTTTTCCATGGCCTTTCCACATTAGTTAATTCAGTTTAGTTCAACCATCCCTGTTGTTTGTTTTGTTTGTTCTGTTTGTTTTCTCCTCCCCCTCTCTCCCCTATCTGCATTCCACTCTTGTGAAGCGACCTTGGGTTTTATGAAAGGCGCTATATAAATTAAAGTTATTATTATTATTATTACTATGTATGTGGATATTCTTTGTTAAATAAGTAGAATAACACGTGACTGCACCTGGTATCAGAACTGGCTCTGATTGGCAGATTTTTTTTTCTGGCTCTGATTGGCTGAATCTTTTTGTTTCCCACAGGGCTTCTGTTCCTGGCTGACAGCCATCTTCAGGATAAAGTAAGACCCCGAGGACACTATGCACTTCCTGTCACACTGCTCAGGGACTTCCTGTCACACCGCTCAGGGACTTCCTGTCACACTGCTCAGGGACTTTCTGTCACACTGCTCAGGGACTTCCTGTCACACTGCTCAGGGACTTTCTGTCACGCTGCTCAGGGACTTCCTGTCACGCTGCTCTGGGACTTCCTGTCACACTGCTCAGGGTGTTTCTGTCACACTGCTCAGGGACTTCCTGTCACACTGCTCAGGGAGTTTCTGTCACACTGCTCAGGGACTTCCTGTCACACTGCTTGGGGACGTCCTGTCTCCCTCTGTTGATTTGTATGATTTGCGCTCAAAAAGCCAGGTTCCATTGGGCTCCATTCATTTTTGGCCCAAGATAGAATTTACTTCCACTCATAGAAAAATTACTTATTCTTTTTCTGTGGTCAAATTTTTTTTCTTACCAGAAAGATATACTTTTTTATTGTTATTTTATTCTGGCCTACATCATATTTTCACACGCTAGTTGGCAACCAATTGTTGTACATGGGATCAGGCATGTGACCAAGGACACAATTGAGCATGTCTGTTGAGCACAACAGTTATACTTCCTGGTTTGGACGTGCTCCCCTTAGGTTTCTATTGGCTGGTTGCATCTTTAAGGTCACACTGTGGAGGGACTTTCTGTCTTAGTGCAGCACTCAGCTGATGTGTGTGAAAGTGACAGTGCCCTGCTTAAGATGTCACCTAAACCAGCTTTATAAATATCCTGCTAATGAGATCACCCTGTGGTCTGCTCCTGCTGTGGGGGACAGAGTGCCCCCGGTGGCCATCCAGGGAACAGGCAGCGTATTGACAGGAATGTACACTGTCTGGCCAAAGTCACCGTTGCACCCGTCATGCATCGTGCTCACTGTACAAGCCTCTGGAGGCAGTGTTATGATCTGGGGTTGCTTCAATTGGTCAGGTCTAGGCTCAACAACGTTATGCAGCAATAAAAAGAAGTCAGCTGAATGTACTGAATGACCAGGTTATCCCATCAATGGGCATATTCCAGGATGAAAATGCCAAGATTCATTGGGCTCAAATTGTGAAAGAGTGGTTCAGGGAGCATGAGGAATCATTTTCACACATGAATTGGCCTTAACTGACCTGAACCCCATTGAAAGTCTTTGAGATGTGCTGGAGGAGACTTTACGGAGTGGTTTGACTCTCCCATCGTCAATACAAGATGTCGGCCAAAAATTAATGCAACTCTGGAAGGAAATAAATGTTGTGACGTTGCATAAGGTTGTCGAGACAATGCCATGATGAATGCGCGCCATAATCAAAGCTAAAGGCGGTTCAACAAAATATTAGTGTGTGCAACTTTTTTTTTGGCCAGGCAGTGTAGATGACAGGCAGGAATGTTAGTGTAATATTATTGTGTGTTGGTTTAACGTTAGTGTAACATTAGTGTATGTTGGTTTAATGTTTGTGTAACATTAGTGTATGTTGGTTTAATGTTAGTGTAACATTAGTGTATGTTGGTTTAATGTTAGTGTAACATTAGTGTATGTTGGTTTAATGTTAGTGTAACATTAGTATGTGTTGGTTTAATGTTTGTGTAACATTAGTGTATGTTGGTTTAATGTTAGTGTAACATTAGTGTGTGTTGGTTTAATGTTAGTGTAACATTAGTGTGTGTTGGTTTAACGTTAGTGTAACATTAGTGTATGTTGGTTTAATGTTAGTGTAACATTAGTATGTGTTGGTTTAATGTTTGTGTAACATTAGTGTATGTTGGTTTAATGTGAGTGTAACATTAGTGTGTGTTGGTTTAATGTTTGTGTAACATTAGTGTATGTTGGTTTAATGTTAGTGTAACATTGGTGTGTGTTGGTTTAATGTTAGTGTAACATTAGTGTGTGTTGGTTTAACGTTAGTGTAACATTAGTGTATGTTGGTTTAATGTTTCTGTAACATTAGTGTATGTTGGTTTAATGTTAGTGTAACATCAGTGTGTGTTGGTTTAATGTTAGTGTAACATTAGTGTATGTTGGTTTAATGTTAGTGTAACATTGGTGTGTGTTGGTTTAATGTTAGTGTAACATTAGTGTATGTTAGTGTAAAGTTAGTATAATGTTTTCACAGGGATGAGGAGATTCGGGAGAAGTGTGGTGAGGACGCTGTGCACTACCTGTCCTTCCAGCGCCACATCATCGGCCTGCTGGTGGTGGTGGGCGTTCTCTCTGTGGGCATCGTCCTGCCCGTCAACTTCTCCGGAGATCTGCTGGGTGAGTGGGCAGGGTTGGGCGGGGCCGTGTGGGTGTGGAGATCTGCTGGGTGAGTGGGCAGGGTTGGGCGGGGCCGTGTGGGTGTGGAGATCTGCTGGGTGAGTGGGCGGGGTGGTGCATTGCCTCTCCAGACCGGATTTCTACTTTTTTCTAACAATTTTTTTATGTTCTGTTTGTATTCACAAGTCATGCAGATGTTTAAGTGCACATGCAGATGTTTAAGTGCACATGCAGATGTTTAAGTGCACATCTTGTGCATTTTTTCCAGTCTTAACAACAAATATAACTAAGGTAACCTCAGTAGAAATAACATAACACCAGTTCACAATAGATTTACCTACGCAATTGACAACAAAAGAGAAAAGACACGCTAGGCCAGAGCAGGCATACGGACTGGATTTCTAAGTCTGATGTTCTTCAGTTAAAAAGCATTCCCAGCCATGCCCTGTAGTCTGCTTGAGGTCACATGACCTGCACGTGCGCCTATGAAAAGCTTCCTTCTGTAATGGGATTATTGATGATCAGAGGTAATGGTTCCAGCCCAGGGTGGAGAGCAGATTCAGGGCAGAGGAGGGTGATCGGGGGGGCTGAGGGGGGGGGGGTATTGTATAGGGCCCAAGAGTGAGCCGCTCTAATGACTGTCACACGTCTGCTGTGTGATTTATATTTTTAATGTGAACAGACCATTCGACCAGCTACTGGGTGTTCATCAGTTATTATTATGAACTCCATAAGTTTATTTAGGTTGGAAAAAAACTTTTTATGTTCTCCTGAATGGACCGCTGTTCTTAAATTTCTATTTTGAGCCTGCTTTCTTCCCTTCAGTCAAAATTGGTACACTGTTGGCGTGCATTTTAAATGCATTGTTTCTGAAATGTGTGAATGACTTGATTGTTATATTGATAGTTATATTGTTATAGATGGTTGTAGTTTGTAGGTGATGGAAAGGAGCATGGAGCAGCGGTATTTATGGATGGGTAGAGAATGACATCACCAGTAACCCTGTTCGACACAGAACACAAATTCAAGAACGTGACAAACTTATTTTGTTTCAATGCCTCTATATTTTAAAATTATTTTATAATTATTTTGTGCCATTGTAGCAGCCAAAAATATTTCAGTGAAAAGGAGAGAGACACAGATTTAGGTTTAACTAACAGATTATTTTCTCCTTTTAGAAAACAATGCATACAGCTTTGGAAGAACGACTATAGCAAACCTGAACTCGGGGTGAGTTTTTTTTCGGGGAGTCTCATAGCAAGTTTATCTAATTGTGAAGATAATTATAATTAGAGTAAGGGTTTGTGTGATGGCTTTAATTATATGTGTGCAGGTGTGTGAAAGTGAATTGATATTTGTATTTGAATTGCATTTGAATTTTAATTGTATTTGAATTGGGATTGTGTTCCACAGGAACAACCTGCTCTGGCTGCACACCTCGTTTGCGTTCCTGTACCTCCTGCTCACCGTATATAGCATGAGGCGTCACACCTCAAAAATGCACTACAAGGAGGACGACCTGGTGAGCTCACCTGTACAAAGTTACCTGCCACTGTGAGCTCATCTGTACAGTTACCTGCCACTGTAGGTCCTATTACCTGTACAGAGCTGAATACACACTTACCTGCCACTGTGGGTAATCTCACCTGTACAGAGCTGAATACACACTTACCTGCCACTGTGGGTCATCTCACCTGTACAGAGCTGAATACACACTTACCTGCCACTGTGGGTAATCTCACCTGTACAGAGCTGAATACACACTTACCTGCCACTGTGGGTAATCTCACCTGTACAGATCTGAATACACACTTACCTGCCACTGTGGGTAATCTCACCTGTGCAGAGCTGAATACACACTTACCTGCCACTGTGGGTGATCTCACCTGTACAGAGCTGAATACACACTTACCTGCAACTGTGGGTCATATCAGTACTCATTACCCTGCTTGGTAAAATGTAAAGAATCCCTTCTCTCTGTATTCCTTTTTTTCTCTCTGTACTCTTGTCCTTCTCTCTGTACTCTTGTTCTTCTCTCTGTACTCTTTTCCTTCTCTCTGTACTCTTGTCCTTCTCTCTGTACTCTTGTTCTTCTCTCTGTACTCTTGTTCTTCTCTCTGTACTCTTTTCCTTCTATCTGTACTCTTGTTCTTCTCTCTGTACTCTTTTCCTTCTCTCTGTACTCTTGTTCTTCTCTCTGTACTCTTGTCCTTCTCTCTGTACTCTTGTTCTTCTCTCTGTACTCTTTTCCTTCTCTCTGTACTCTTTTCCTTCTCTCTGTCCTCTTGTTCTTCTCTCTGTACTCTTGTTCTTCTCTCTGTACTCTTGTTCTTCTCTCTGTACTCTTTTCATTCTCTCTGTACTCTTTTCATTCTCTCTGTACTCTTGTTCTTCTCTCTGTACTCTTGTCCTTCTCTCTGTACTCTTTTCCTTCTTGCTGTACTCTTGTCCTTCTCTCTGTACTCTTGTTCTTCTCTCTGTACTCTTGTCCTTCTCTCTAGACTCTTTTTCTTCTCTCTGTACTCTTGTCCTTCTCTCTGTACTCTTTTTCTTCTCTCTGTACTCTTGTCCTTCTCTCTGTACTCTTGTGTTTTTCTCTGTCATTCTGTCCTTTCTGTCCCCACATGCTCTGATTTAAACAGGAAGTGACTTCTTTGCTCTGCTCCTACAGGTAAAGCGCACTTTATTCATAAATGGAATCTCCAAATACGCTGAAGAAAGCCACATAAAGCAGCACTTTGAGTGAGTGATGCTGCTATATTCTTATTCTCAGACTGTTAAACTTCCTGTGTCAGGTTTTGTGGGTGTTTCCGGGATTCGCCGTCATTGGTCACATCGTTACCATGATCATTCGCAGCAATCGGCTAATGATCTCCTGCGACCACAGAAGTGTCTGACCTGTTGGTGAGAAGGATCTGTTTAATCAGATAGGCCTCTCAGGTATCCAGACTGAAGTACTCCGGGGTACGCAGGTGGGCCTATGCTGTTAGGTATAAACCTTTGGTTTTCTGAAGATGCGATTTGAGCTTTGAGAAGATGGATAGGTAGAATAAGAGGGATGAGAGTTTTACAGCTGTTTAAAAGCCTTCTGTTTTATTTTTTTTAATCAAACCAAAAATGGCATTAAGGAAATCAAGAAATTATTGATTTGCTTTTACACTGAAATATGTATGTATCCAGCTCTACAGTGGGAAAGGGGTATAATGAGCCAGCCTGGTTCCAGCTCTACAGTGGGAAAGGGGTATAATGAGCCAGCCTGGTTCCAGCTCTACAGTGGGAAAGGGGTATAATGACAGGGTCTTCTCCAGTGGGAAAGATCTATCTGTTGTAAGGGCATTCATAGGAATTCAGTTTTTATTTTTATGAAACTCACAGTATCTTCAACATCCCAGTTGAGCTGACTAAGCCTTGTCTGTAAGCAGCCTGGTTAAAATTCTTAACATGAGTAATTAAATATCTGTAGCAATATGCACTCGTGTGTCCGATGAGTGGAGCGCACACTCCAGAGACTCCCAACAGGAAGTGTGGCAGGGAACTTTCTGGCTGAGCAGGCTGTTTCAACTGCACATCCTGTACTTGACACCAACATGTGTGTGTGTGTGTGTATAGTATGTGAGAGTAACTGTGTGAGTGTGTGTGTGTAGTGCGTGAGAGTAACTGTGTGTGTGTGTGTATAGTATGTGAGAGTAACTGTGTGTGTGTGTGTGTTCCTCTTGTCTCTTACAGGTAGGCTCTGTGCAGTTCACTTTTGAAGTGTTTCAATTAATCATAATATTAAATCATATTAAGTCATATTAAGCTCAGGAAATTGTTTTGCTGGCTGTGATGTAAGGATGTAAGCGTCTTCTTTTGGTCATGAAACTGGTGCCTGGATGAACCTCACAGCCTTGGATCGAACCTGTACTGTACCAGTGCTGACTGTAGCCGGTAGCTCCACAGGGCAACATGTAATTTGCGATTGCCTCGCCCAGGGAATGGGAGGGTTCATTCGGATTGAGTTCCGTGTGCATTGCTCTCTAGCTACCCCTGCTGGTCGATGGGACGCTTGTAGATTGCAGCCAAAGCTGCATTTGGAAGGTCCTCCTCTGACTCCGCTCTGTGAGCTCAGCTGTAGTCTACAGTGTGAAAAGAAACACCTGGTGACACCATGTGTCGGAGGAGAGCCGTGGATGTCCACCATCTCCCGAATTGGCAGTGGTGTTCCTGCAATGTACGCGGCTGCGGTTGCAGACGATTGGCCGTTCTTAAAAGCGTTCTTAATTGGCTATGCTCAGCCCCACGTTGGCCGCCAAATAAATACATTTTAAAAATAATGTATGGTCATAATTTAATTATGGTCAATACATACTCCAATACGTACTATTTGACACTGTGCCTTGAGAGCTGAGTGTTTGGTTGTGTTTAGACCCTATCTTAAGAGCAGGCTGTTTGGTTGTGTTTAGACCCTATCTTAAGAGCTGGCTGTTTGGTTGTGTTTAGTCCCTATCTTAAGAGCAGGCTGTTTGGTTGTGTTTAGACCCTGTCCTAAGAGCTGGCTGTTTGGTTGTGTTTAGACCCTGTCCTAAGAACAGGCTGTTTGGTGGCATTTGGACCCTGTCCTAAGCACATTATTTAGTCATGTTTAAACCCTGCCCTAACAACTGGCTGTTTGTTGGTGCTTAGACCCTGTCCTAAGTGGTTTGTTTGGTCATGTTTAGAGCTTATTCTAAGAGCTGGCTGGTCTCTCCTTTCACAGACAGGCCTATGAGAACTGCAAAGTCCTGGAGGCTCGAGTCTGTTACAATGTGGCCAAGCTGATGTCCCTGAATGCAGAGAGGTAAGTAGCCACACTCTGTCTAGTTTAACTTTAGTTGGGTTATGGGGTTTAGCTGTAGTTAGACTGGTTGGGTTATGGGGTTTAGCTCTAGTTAGACTGGTTGGGTTATGGGGTTTAGCTGTAGTTAGACTGGTTGGGTTATGGGGTTTAGCTCTAGTTAGACTGGTTGGGTTATGGGGTTTAGCTGTAGTTAGACTGGTTGGGTTATGGGGTTTAGCTCTAGTTAGACTGGTTGGGTTATGGGGTTTAGCTTTAGTTAGACTGGTTGGGTTATGGGGTTTAGCTCTAGTTAGACTGGTTGGGTTATGGGGTTTAGCTTTAGTTAGACTGGTTGGGTTGTGGGAGTTTAGCTTTAGTTGGACTGGTTGGGTTGTGGGAGTTTAGCTTTAGTTGGACTGGTTGGGTTGTGGGAGTTTAGCTTTAGTTAGACTGGTTGGGTTATGGGGTTTAGCTTTAGTTAGACTGGTTGGGTTGTGGGAGTTTAGCTTTAGTTGGACTGGTTGGGTTGTGGGAGTTTAGCTCTAGTTTGACTGGTTGGGTTGTGGGGTTTAGCTGAAAGTAAAATAATATTTTGTTAACATCAACAACAATCATGTGTACATGGTGTGTGTATATGCATACATGCGTTCATGCATGCGTGTGTGTGGAGGCTGACGTGTGTGTGTTTTACCTGTAGGAAGAAGGCAGAACGCAGTAAGAAGTTCTTCACAGACCTGATGGCGAAGGAGCACATCCCCACCATGATCAACCCCAAACCCTGCGGCCATCTCTGCTGCTGCATCATCAAGGGCTGTGAGGAGGTACGGCACACCCCCTAAATGTGTACCCCAATGTGTACTACACACCCCCTAAATGTGTACTCCACCCCTCCCACCCCAACCCGTAAATGTGTACCCCAGCTCCCACTCTTTTGCTTCAGGGAGTTTGTAGAGGAGGGAGTGTTTCTTGTTAAATGGGATTTAACAGCTAAAACACTGCACTGTACATGCATGTGATGGTACCTGATTTAAACATATGTGCATTTCACATAAAGGAAAAAATAATAATTCTGTCACTTGATGTTTTGCTTCTGGAATAGAAAGCTGATAGGTATTCAAGCGTGCGGCTCCTATAAGGGAGGTTTGGGTGGCTCCTGTAAGGGAGGTTTGGGTGGCTCCTGTAAGGGAGGTTTGGGTGGCTCCTGTAAGGGAGGTTTGGGTGGCTCCTATAAGGGAGGTTTGGGTGGCTCCTGTAAGGGAGGTTTGGGTGGCTCCTGTAAGGGAGGTTTGGGTGGCTCCTGTAAGGGAGGTTTGGGTGGCTCCTGTAAAGGAGGTTTGGGTGGCTCCTATAAGGGAGGTTTGGGTGGCTCCTGTAAGGGAGGTTTGGGTGGCTCCTGTAAGGGAGGTTTTGGTGGCTCCTATAAGGGAGGTTTGGGTGGCTCCTGTAAGGGAGGTTTGGGTGGCTCCTGTAAGGGAGGTTTGGGTGGCTCCTGTAAGGGAGGTTTGGGGTTGGGTGGCTCCTGTATGGGAGGTTTGGGTGGCTCCTGTAAGGGAGGTTTGGGTGGAACTGCAGTTTAATTATAATGAATAGTCTTCAAAAGGTCTCCTGAGGAGCCCCATGTGACTTAATTAGAAACGTTTAAGCAGAAGAGCAGCAGTGTGTGTCAGACTGTTTTTACATTGGGGTAGTGTGAATGATTTCCCCTGTGTGCGAGGATGTCACTTCCTTTTCATGTGTATTTCCTGTGTGTGATGATGTCACTTCCTCTTCATGTGTATTTCCTGTGTTTGATGATGGCACTTGATGGATAGGAGGAGGCTGTGAATTACTACACCAAACTGGAGTCCAAGCTGAAGGAGGAGTACAGGAAGGAGAAGGAGAAAGTCAACACCAAGCCCCTGGGCATGGCTTTCGTCACCTTCCAGAACGAGGCCATGACAGCAATGTGAGTGTGTGGGTGCGTGTGCGTGTGTGTGTGTGTGCCTACAATAGCTGCAGGGGCAAGAGCATATACAAACCCCAATTCCCAAAAAGTTGGGACAGTATGTAAAATGCACATAAAAGCAGAAATCAGTGATTTCTATTATTATTTTTTTTAACATATATTTCATTGAAGATATTTAATGTTTTACCTGCACTGTATCTGCAGTGTACAGTATGTGTATCTGCACTATATCTGCAGTGTACAGTATGTGTATCTGCACTATATCTGCAGTGTACAGTATGTGTATCTGCACTATATCTGCAGTGTACAGTATGTGTGTATGCACTATATCTGCAGTGTACAGTATGTGTATCTGCACTATATCTGCAGTGTACAGTATGTGTATCTGCAGTGTACAGTATGTGTATCTGCACTATATCTGCAGTGTACAGTATGTGCATCTGCACTATATCTGCAGTGTACAGTATGTGTATCTGCAGTGTACAGTATGTGTATCTGCACTATATCTGCAGTGTACAGTATGTGTATCTGCAGTGTACAGTATGTGTATCTGCACTATATCTGCAGTGTACAGTGTGTATCTGCACTATATCTGCAGTGTACAGTATGTGTATCTGCACTATATCTGCAGTGTACAGTATGTGTATCTGCACTGTATCTGCAGTGTACAGTATGTGTATCTGCAGTGTACAGTATGTGTATCTGCACTGTATCTGCAGTGTACAGTATGTGTATCTGCACTATATCTGCAGTGTACAGTATGTGTATCTGCACTATATCTGCAGTGTACAGTGTGTATCTGCACTATATCTGCAGTGTACAGTATGTGTATCTGCAGTGTACAGTATGTGTATCTGCACTGTATCTGCAGTGTACAGTATGTGTATCTGCACTGTATCTGCAGTGTACAGTATGTGTATCTGCAGTGTACAGTATGTGTATCTGCACTATATCTGCAGTGTACAGTATGTGTATCTGCACTATATCTGCAGTGTACAGTATGTGTATCTGCACTATATCTGCAGTGTACAGTATGTGTATCTGCACTGTATCTGCAGTGTACAGAATGTGTATCTGCACTATATCTGCAGTGTACAGTATGTGTATCTGTACTGTATCTGCAGTGTACAGTATGTGTATCTGCACTATATCTGCAGTGTACAGTATGTGTATCTGCACTGTATCTGCAGTGTACAGTATGTGTATCTGCACTATCTGCAGTGTACAGTATGTGTATCTGCACTGTATCTGCAGTGTACAGTATGTGTATCTGCACTATATCTGCAGTGTACAGTATGTGTATCTGCACTATATCTGCAGTGTACAGTATGTGTATCTGCACTATATCTGCAGTGTACAGTATGTGTATCTGCACTATATCTGCAGTGTACAGTATGTGTGTATGCACTATATCTGCAGTGTACAGTATGTGTATCTGCACTGTATCTGCAGTGTACAGTATGTGTATCTGCACTGTATCTGCAGTGTACAGTATGTGTATCTGCACTATATCTGCAGTGTACAGTATGTGTATCTGTACTGTATCTGCAGTGTACAGTATGTGTATCTGCACTATATCTGCAGTGTACAGTATGTGTATCTGCACTGTATCTGCAGTGTACAGTATGTGTATCTGCACTATCTGCAGTGTACAGTATGTGTATCTGCAGTGTACAGTATGTGTATCTGCACTATATCTGCAGTGTACAGTATGTGTATCTGCACTATATCTGCAGTGTACAGTATGTGTATCTGCACTATATCTGCAGTGTACAGTATGTGTATCTGCACTATATCTGCAGTGTACAGTATGTGTGTATGCACTATATCTGCAGTGTACAGTATGTGTATCTGCACTATATCTGCAGTGTACAGTATGTGTATCTGCAGTGTACAGTATGTGTATCTGCACTATATCTGCAGTGTACAGTATGTGTATCTGCACTATATCTGCAGTGTACAGTATGTGTATCTGCAGTGTACAGTATGTGTATCTGCACTATATCTGCAGTGTACAGTATGTGTATCTGCACTGTATCTGCAGTGTACAGTATGTGTATCTGCACTATATCTGCAGTGTACAGTATGTGTATCTGCACTATATCTGCAGTGTACAGTATGTGTATCTGCACTGTATCTGCAGTGTACAGTATGTGTATCTGCAGTGTACAGTATGTGTATCTGCACTGTATCTGCAGTGTACAGTATGTGTATCTGCACTATATCTGCAGTGTACAGTATGTGTATCTGCACTATATCTGCAGTGTACAGTGTGTATCTGCACTATATCTGCAGTGTACAGTATGTGTATCTGCAGTGTACAGTATGTGTATCTGCACTGTATCTGCAGTGTACAGTATGTGTATCTGCACTGTATCTGCAGTGTACAGTATGTGTATCTGCACTGTATCTGCAGTGTACAGTATGTGTATCTGCACTATATCTGCAGTGTACAGTATGTGTATCTGCACTATATCTGCAGTGTACAGTATGT
The DNA here is from genome assembly GCA_022702515.1 of Ilyophis sp. 1 JC-2022. Taxonomy (NCBI): domain Eukaryota; kingdom Metazoa; phylum Chordata; class Actinopteri; order Anguilliformes; family Synaphobranchidae; genus Ilyophis; species Ilyophis sp. 1 JC-2022. The sequence goes on from CM040405.1 coordinate 77,738,434, forward strand.
GTATCTGCACTGTATCTGCAGTGTACAGTATGTGTATCTGCACTATATCTGCCGTGTACAGTATGTGTATCTGCACTGTATCTGCAGTGTACAGTATGTGTATCTGCACTATATCTGCAGTGTACAGTGTGTGTATCTGCACTATATCTGCAGTGTACAGTATGTGTATCTGCACTATATCTGCAGTGTACAGTATGTGTATCTGCACTATATCTGCAGTGTACAGTATGTGTATCTGCACTATATCTGCAGTGTACAGTATGTGTATCTGCACTATATCTGCAGTGTACAGTATATCTGCACTATATCTGCAGTGTACAGTATGTGTATCTGCACTATATCTGCAGTGTACAGTATGTGTATCTGCACTGTATCTGCAGTGTACAGTATGTGTATCTGCACTGTATCTGCAGTGTACAGTATGTGTATCTGCACTGTATCTGCAGTGTACAGTATGTGTATCTGCACTGTATCTGCAGTGTACAGTATGTGTATCTGCACTATATCTGCAGTGTACAGTATGTGTATCTGCACTATATCTGCAGTGTACAGTATGTGTATCTGCACTATATCTGCAGTGTACAGTATGTGTATCTGCACTATATCTGCAGTGTACAGGATGTGTATCTGCACTATATCTGCAGTGTACAGTATGTGTATCTGCACTATATCTGCAGTGTACAGTATGTGTATCTGCACTATATCTGCAGTGTACAGTATGTGTATCTGCACTATATCTGCAGTGTACAGTATGTGTATCTGCACTGTATCTGCAGTGTACAGTATGTGTATCTGCAGTGTACAGTATGTGTATCTGCACTGTATCTGCAGTGTACAGTATGTGTATCTGCACTATATCTGCAGTGTACAGTATGTGTATCTGCACTATATCTGCAGTGTACAGTGTGTATCTGCACTATATCTGCAGTGTACAGTATGTGTATCTGCAGTGTACAGTATGTGTATCTGCACTGTATCTGCAGTGTACAGTATGTGTATCTGCACTGTATCTGCAGTGTACAGTATGTGTATCTGCACTGTATCTGCAGTGTACAGTATGTGTATCTGCACTATATCTGCAGTGTACAGTATGTGTATCTGCACTATATCTGCAGTGTACAGTATGTGTATCTGCACTGTATCTGCAGTGTACAGTATGTGTATCTGCACTATATCTGCAGTGTACAGTATGTGTATCTGCACTGTATCTGCAGTGTACAGTATGTGTATCTGCACTATATCTGCAGTGTACAGTGTGTGTATCTGCACTATATCTGCAGTGTACAGTATGTGTATCTGCACTATATCTGCAGTGTACAGTATGTGTATCTGCACTATATCTGCAGTGTACAGTATGTGTATCTGCACTATATCTGCAGTGTACAGTATGTGTATCTGCACTATATCTGCAGTGTACAGTATATCTGCACTATATCTGCAGTGTACAGTATGTGTATCTGCAGTGTACAGTATGTGTATCTGCACTATATCTGCAGTGTACAGTATGTGTATCTGCACTGTATCTGCAGTGTACAGTATGTGTATCTGCACTGTATCTGCAGTGTACAGTATGTGTATCTGCACTGTATCTGCAGTGTACAGTATGTGTATCTGCACTGTATCTGCAGTGTACAGTATGTGTATCTGCACTATATCTGCAGTGTACAGTATGTGTATCTGCACTATATCTGCAGTGTACAGTATGTGTATCTGCACTATATCTGCAGTGTACAGTATGTGTATCTGCACTATATCTGCAGTGTACAGGATGTGTATCTGCACTATATCTGCAGTGTACAGTATGTGTATCTGCACTATATCTGCAGTGTACAGTATGTGTATCTGCACTATATCTGCAGTGTACAGTATGTGTATCTGCACTATATCTGCAGTGTACAGTATGTGTATCTGCACTATATCTGCAGTGTACAGTATGTGTATCTGCACTATATCTGCAGTGTACAGTATGTGTATCTGCACTGTATCTGCAGTGTACAGTATGTGTATCTGCACTGTATCTGCAGTGTACAGTATGTGTATCTGCACTGTATCTGCAGTGTACAGTATGTGTATCTGCACTGTATCTGCAGTGTACAGTATGTGTATCTGCACTATATCTGCAGTGTACAGTGTGTATCTGCACTGTATCTGCAGTGTACAGTATGTGTATCTGCACTGTATCTGCAGTGTACAGTATGTGTATCTGCACTGTATCTGCAGTGTACAGTATGTGTATCTGCACTGTACAGTATGTGTATCTGCACTATATCTGCAGTGTACAGTATGTGTATCTGCACTATATCTGCAGTGTACAGTGTGTATCTGCACTATATCTGCAGTGTACAGTATGTGTATCTGCACTGTATCTGCAGTGTACAGTATGTGTATCTGCACTATATCTGCAGTGTACAGTATGTGTATCTGTACTGTATCTGCAGTGTACAGTATGTGTATCTGTACTGTATCTGCAGTGTACAGTATGTGTATCTGCACTATATCTGCAGTGTACAGTATGTGTATCTGCACTGTATCTGCAGTGTACAGTATGTGTATCTGCAGTGTACAGTATGTGTATCTGCACTGTATCTGCAGTGTACAGTATGTGTATCTGCACTATATCTGCAGTGTACAGTATGTGTATCTGCACTATATCTGCAGTGTACAGTATGTGTATCTGCAGTGTACAGTATGTGTATCTGCACTGTATCTGCAGTGTACAGTATGTGTATCTGCAGTGTACAGTATGTGTATCTGCACTATATCTGCAGTGTACAGTATGTGTATCTGCACTATATCTGCAGTGTACAGTATGTGTTTCTGCACTATATCTGCAGTGTACAGTATGTGTATCTGCACTATATCTGCAGTGTACAGTATGTGTATCTGCAGTGTACAGTATGTGTATCTGCACTGTATCTGCAGTGTACAGTATGTGTATCTGCACTGTATCTGCAGTGTACAGTATGTGTATCTGCACTATATCTGCAGTGTACAGTATGTGATTCTGCAGTGTACAGTATGTGTATCTGCACTGTATCTGCAGTGTACAGTATGTGTATCTAGTGTACAGTATATGTTTCTGCAGTGTACAGTATGTGTTTCTGCAGTGTACAGTTTGTGTTTCTGCACTATCTGCAGTGTACAGTATGTGTTTCTGCAGTGTACAGTATGTGTTTCTGCAGTGTACAGTTTGTGTTTCTGCACTGTATCTGCAGTGTACAGTATGTGTATCTGCACTGTATCTGCAGTGTACAGTATGTGTTTTTCTGCACTGTATCTGCAGTGTACAGTATGTGTTTCTGCAGTGTACAGTTTGTGTATCTGTGAATGTTATTAAAAACAGCAGAGATGTTTTTTGTGTTTCTGCAGAATCCTCAAGGACTTTAACGCATGTCAGTGCCAGGGGTGTTACTGCAGACAGGACCCCAAAACCTCCCAGTACAGCGACAACCTGCACGTGTTCAACTGGAGCGTCACCTACGCCCCCGACCCCCAGAACGTGCGCTGGTGAGAGAGAGCGCCTTCACATACACACATACACACACACAAACACATAGCCAGCCTGACATTTCTGTGTGCAAATTTATATTACGCAGGTAAATGTTCCCTGCATGCACTCGATTGCCTCCAGCGAACACTTTTATTTTCAGTGCATGAGCAGACTCTCTTGGGAGCGACCGCCCGGCGGGCCTGTTTATCATTCTGCAGAGCACGCTGGGTCAGCCTCCTGCTCACTCCTGACTGCCCCGTGGACCTGTTTATCATTCTGCAGAGCATGCTCACTCCGGAAAATCATGGGGTTCAGCGCAGAAACAAAAGCCTTCCTCACCTGAGAATTCTGTGTCAGCGCTCCCTGGAGGTTTCCCTTTGAGAGCAAAGTGCTCTGACTGAAAACATATCGAATATTATTTATTTTTAATTATTTGACGCTAGCAGTGTATTAATGTTTCAGTTTTAATAGCCTTGTAACTATGAACCTGACCAGGCTGCTCATAACCTTACAGCACTATGAGACTGACCAGGCTGCTCATAACCTTACAGCACTATGAGCCTGACCAGGCCTCTCATAACCTTACAGCACTATGAGCCTGACCAGGCTGCTCATAACCTTACAGCACTATGAGCCTGACCAGGCTGCTCATAACCTTACAGCACTATGAGCCTGACCAGGCTGATCATAACCTTAAATGGACTGCACTTATATAGCGCCTTTATCCAAAGCACTTTACAATCGCCTCTCACTCACCCGTTCACACACACAGTCACACACCAATGGCGGCAGCTGCCATGCAAGGTGGTAGCCTGCTCATTGGGAGCAATTTGGGGTTCAGTGTCTTGCCCAAGGACACTTCGACATGCGGACAGGAGGAGCCGGGGATCGAACCGCCAACCCTGCGATCAGCGGACGCCCCGCTCTACCTCCTAGCCACAGCCGCCCCGGCACTATGAGCCTGACCAGGCTGCTCATAACCTTACAGCACTATGAGTCTGACCAGGCTGCTCATAACCTTACAGCACTATGAGCCTGACCAGGCTGCTCATAACCTTACAGCACTATGAGCCTGACCAGTCTGCTCATAACCTTACAGCACTATGAGCCTGACCAGGCTGCTCATAACCTTACAGCACTATGAGCCTGACCAGGCTGCTCATAACCTTACAGCACTATGAGCCTGACCAGGCTGCTCATAACCTTACAGCACTATGAGCCTGACCAGGCTGCTCATAACCTTACAGCACTATGAGCCTGACCAGGCTGCTCATAACCTTACAGCACTATGAGCCTGACCAGGCTGCTCATAACCTTACAGCACTATGAGCCTGACCAGGCTTCTCATAACCTTACAGTACTATGAGCCTGACCAGGCTGCTCATAACCTTACAGGACTATGAGTCTGACCAGTCTGCTCATAACCTTACAGCACTATGAGCCTGACCAGGCTGCTCATAACCTTACAGCACTATGAGCCTGACCAGGCTGCTCATAACCTTACAGCACTATGAGCCTGACCAGGCTGCTCAAATCCGGCCACACGACCTTTGTTGCATGTTTCTCTCGCTTCCAATTCTTCCTGTCTCTCTACACTGTGCTGGCCAATAAAGCTGAAACCCTAAAAATATACATTGAACAAATTACACTGGCTAAATTTAGCTAAAACCAATCAGATTGCAGGACATGAATATCACAAATGGTACCTCCTTTTTCTAAATGTTGTAGAGAGAGTCTGGTGTGGAGATTTAGCACATTAGTTGTTTTCAAATCAAAATTTTTTGTTTAAATCAAAATATATTTGACACAAATATCCCCTTGTATGGGATGATTTATGTACAGTCCTGCTGATTCCATGCCCATCATGCACATCCTTCAGTGTGAACACTGCCAGGCCAAACCCAGTTTAACCTTTGACCTTTCCGCCTCCTCCAATAGGGAGCACCTGTCCCTGGGAGGACTGCGATGGTGGCTGCGCTGCTTCATAATCAACTGCATCCTCTTCCTCCTGCTCTTCTTCCTCACCACACCCGCCATCATTATCTCCACCATGGACAAGTTCAACGTCACCAAGCCAGTGGAGTATCTCAACGTAAGTAAGAGACAGACCCAGTGGAGTATCTCAACGTTAGTAAGAGACAGACCCAGTGGAGTATCTCAACGTTAGTAAGAGACAGACCCAGTGGAGTATCTCAACGTAAGTAAGAGACAGACCCAGTGGAGTATCTCAACGTTAGTAAGAGACAGACCCAGTGGAGTATTTCAACGTTAGTAAGAGACTGACCCAGTGGAGTATCTCAACGTAAGTAAGAGACAGACCCAGTGGAGTATCTCAACGTTAGTAAGAGACAGACCCAGTGGAGTATTTCAACGTTAGTAAGAGACTGACCCAGTGGAGTATCTCAACGTAAGTAAGAGACAGACCCAGTGGAGTATCTCAACGTTAGTAAGAGACAGACCCAGTGGAGTATCTCAACGTTAGTAAGAGACAGACCCAGTGGAGTATCTCAACGTAAGTAAGAGACAGACCCAGTGGAGTATCTCAACGTTAGTAAGAGACAGACCCAGTGGAGTATCTCAACGTTAGTAAGAGACAGACCCAGTGGAGTATCTCAACGTTAGTAAGAGACAGACCCAGTGGAGTATCTCAACGTTAGTAAGAGACAGACCCAGTGGAGTATCTCAACGTTCGTAAGAGACAGACCCAGTGGAGTATCACAGTCTTAGAAAGCACAGTTAGAGACACAAACACAGCCAAATCACACAGTCTTAGAGAGCGCAGTTAGAGACACATAAGATCCATTCAGCACATATATTTCTATAAAATGCATATATTATTTGGTTTATTGTAAACATAATATCCTGAACTTTATGCTGTAAATATCATATATGTTTAACATGGAAATGACACCATGCTGATGTACATATAGACTTTAGATTGGAGCATGTCAGATGGTCGATCACACATACATGCATTCTCTCTCTCTCTCTTTCTCTCTCTGCAGAACCCCATCGTTACCCAGTTCTTCCCCACCTTACTGCTGTGGGCTTTCTCTGCACTGCTGCCCACCATCGTGTACTACTCCGCCTTCTTCGAGGCCCACTGGACCAGGTAGGGAACCACGCACCCCCCCCCCCCCCCTCACTGTTCAGCTATTGTGTGTGTGTGTGATCGGTGTGTGATGTTGTTTGTGTGCGATTGACAGGTCAGGTGAGAACAGGACCACCATGCACAAGTGCTACACCTTCCTGATCTTCATGGTCCTACTGCTGCCGTCACTGGGCCTCAGCAGGTAAACCCCCCTGTTCCAGTGTGTGGATGGGCCCCATGGTCTGGTATCTGTTAAGGCTCTGTTCCAGTGTGTGGATGGGCCCCATGGTCTGGTATATGTTAAGGCTCTGTTCCAGTGTGTGGATGGGCCCCATGGTCTGGTATATGTTAAGGCTCTGTTCCAGTGTGTGGATGGGCCCCATGGTCTGGTGTCTGTTAAGGCTCTGTTCCAGTGTGTGAATGGTCCCCATAGTCTGGTATCTGTTAAGGCTCTGTTCCAGTGTGTGAATGGTCCCCATAGTCTGGTATCTGTTAAGGCTCTGTTCCAGTGTGTGGATGGGCCCCATGGTCTGGTATATGTTAAGGCTCTGTTCCAGTGTGTGGATGGGCCCCATGGTCTGGTGTCTGTTAAGGCTCTGTTCCAGTGTGTGAATGGTCCCCATAGTCTGGTATCTGTTAAGGCTCTGTTCCAGTGTGTGAATGGTCCCCATAGTCTGGTATCTGTTAAGGCTCTGTTCCAGTGTGTGGATGGGCCCAACGGTCTTTAATTACTTTAAGTTATTAAGAATATTGACAGACACCAATCAAAATGTTAATCGATGTATAAATATGAATTAAACTGTTTTGTGTAATGAGGCTGTTGTGATTTTATGTTTTTTATTTCTCCCTCTGAATGCAGCTTGGATGTTTTTTTCCGCTGGCTGTTTGATAAGAAATTCTTAGCCGACGCCACTGTCAGATTTGAGTAAGTGAAGTCAGTTTTAAGGGTTCTGTTTTCCGGCTGGTGCGCGGCGGGTGCATGGCTGGTGCATGGCAGGTGCGCGGCGGGTGCATGGCGGGTGCATGGCGGGTGGCGAGCCAGCGCATTGGGACAGATCAGCGCAGCGCATTTTCGGCATGTATTTTCACGCTCCTGAGCCCATTTGACTCGCCATGCGCCAAATTGGGCGGAGAGTCGCTCGTGGAGGTGTGTTAGTCCAGATCGAGCAGCTAACGAGCAAATTTGGGGCTCTATTTTCTGGCAAGCCATCACCGCCCGTTTGGTGATTTGGTGACTTGCCATGCGCTGAAGTGGGAGGGAAGCTGCTGTTGGGGGGGGTGTGTCCGTCTAGAGGGAGCAGCCCAGTTCAATTTTACTGCAGTGGAATGCAATTTTGGGGTAAGAGTAGACTGCGATTCGCGCCGACATTGCCCGCCAGGTGAGACCCCGATTACGGCGCAAATCGCACCCCGGCGTATGGTGAGTTGCGCATTTCGGGGCTTTCCCGAGCAATGCGTGGATTAAAAAGCCAATCAACCATTTTGTGGATCATATGTGGTCCAATCTGACTTTTAAATAAATCCCCCAAGTAGGAAAAATGTATACTTTGCATTTATTGTTTGTCTTTTTTATTTTTTATGTTAGGTTTTTAATTGTGTGTGGCTGTTATTATACTGCACTGTGGTCCCAGGGGTACTGTATTCTTTCTTACACCCGTCTGTAATGAGAAGAATGACAAACTTGGTGCATACATTCACTCTTATTGCACGTATAGTGATAGAAACGTACGTCTTACCTCAATTACATTCAATTAATGTTGTATTAATGTAAAATATATCTATCGTCTTCCTCTACAGAATCCTAAAGGTGACAAAAGTCACTAATACACGTGGCAAGGAAAATGGGATGTGTTGCATGGGGAAAATGGGATATGTTGCATGGGGAAAATTGGAAATAGATAAATGATTAAACGCTTGCTAGGACCGAGAGAAAAGAGAGTTAGTAAATGATAAACGGGGGAGTAAAATTAAATTATTTAAAATTTATTTTATCGACTGATTGGAGGCTAAGGAAATGATTAAAAGCGTTTAATTTTTCACAGTCCAGATAACGTATTAGTGTATTAGTGATAACGTATTTTGTTGCCTTTAGGATTCCATAGTAGTCGGAAATTGACAGTGGGTGCAAACAGGAGGCCTCCCGACCATGACAGAATGGGCGTGTTCTGCTATCGTTTTTCACTAAACCATGTGTTGCAAGATAGCTCGACATGGTCAAAACAATCCAATACACACAGCTCTTAAAAGGACTGAAAAGAGGTCATTTGATTAGCTATGGTGCAGCTGAAGCACATCCACTGATAAATATTCAGCATAACCCAGCCCATTTTCAACCTGCGCAGCATGTTGTGAGCTGTGCGCTGCTCGACTCTGATCCAAAAAGAGCGAAATTCAGTAGCCACGCCCAGCGCGCCATACAATACGACATTGACTATGACGGCTCGCCACACGCCATGCGATTGCTGGAAAATAGAGCCCTGAATATTACATTTATATTTTTTTCTAAATGTATTTCTGTTTTGTTTGCTCTCTAAGACTGTGATTCGGCTGTGTTTGTGTCTCTAACTGTGCTCTCTAAGACTGTGTGATTCGGCTGTGTTTGTGGCTCTAACTGCGCTCTCTAAGACTGTGATTCGGCTGTGTTTGTGTCTCTAACTGTGCTCTCTAAGACTGTGATTCGGCTGTGTTTGTGTCTCTAACTGCGCTCTCTATGACTGTGTGATTCGGCTGTGTTTGTGTCTCTTTGTTCTCTATGACTGTGATTCGGCTGTGTTTGTGTCTCTAACTGCGCTTTCTAAGACTGATTTGGCTGTGTTTGTGTGTCTAACTGCGCTCTCTAAGACTGTGATTTGGCTGTGTTTGTGTCTCTAACTGTGCTCTCTAAGACTGTGATTTGGCTGTGTTTGTGTCTCTAACTGTGCTCTCTAAGACTGTGATTTGGCTGTGTTTGTGTCTCTAACTGTGCTCTCTAAGACTGTGATTTGGCTGTGTTTGTGTTTCTAACTGTGCTTTCTAAGACTGTGATTCGGCTGTGTTTGTGTCTCTAACTGTGCTCTCAAAGACTGTGATTTGGCTGTTTTTGTGTCTCTAACTGTGCTCTCTTAAGACTGTGATTCGGCTGTGTTTGTATCTAACTGTGCTTTCTAAGACTGTGATTCGGCTGTGTTTGTGTTTCTAACTGGTCTCTAAGACTGTGATTCGGCTGTGTTTGTGTCTCTAACTGTGCTTTCTAAGACTGTGATTCGGCTGTGTTTGTGTTTCTAACTGTGCTCTCTAAGACTGTGTTTGACTTTGTTGGACAGGTGTGTCTTCCTCCCTGATAACGGGGCGTTCTTTGTAAACTACGTCATTGCGTCGGCGTTTATCGGGAATGCCATGGACCTGCTGCGCATCCCGGGTCTGCTCATGTACATGATCCGGCTATGCCTGGCCAGGTCCGCCGCAGAGAGGCGGAACGTCAAGCGGGTGTGTGCCACAGAGTTTACACACTCACGCACGCACACTCACGCACGCACACTCACGCACGCACACACACGGCCACGCACACACACACGTACACGGCCACGCACACTCACGCACGCACATACACGGCCACGCACACTCACGCACGCACGCACACACACGGCCACGCACACGCGCAAGCACATGCGCACATGCACTATGAGGGGTGAAATGTGCCACCGAACTACAGTCAAACGCGTAACTTGCGCCTACGTAAGACCTTGTGATCATAACAAACCTCTGAACGCACGCTTACAATTTACATACTCACAATGGAGACACAGGTGTTACACACATGTCACATAGGTGTCGCGTAGGCGTTGGGCGTTTCATATAATTGTTGCGTTTACATGGACATGCGTTGACATGGACATGCACTAATGCGCACTTCAGGTGTAGCATACACACACTCACGCATAGCAGATACGCGGTGTGAAGGTACTGTGTGCTAGTTGCGCTGGCACGTTTCAGCATAACCATGATGGGTGAAACGTTCCAGTGGCTGCCCAGCACACGCCTATACGCGTGAACCCCTAGGGGGCGATAGACATCCACAAATGACTGTGCCTCTGAGAGGTAGGCTATGCTAGACTGAATGTAGCTAGCTAACGTAGCACTACAGCGTTAACGTTAACATACAGACTATGAAGAGAGCTGCTCATGTTATGTCAACTGTTGGCTATTTAGTCGGCTTATAACTTAACTAAAATGTTCCTCACAGGAATTCAGTTTCATGCATGTTACTAAACCTCCGATGACTAGGCTACTACAATGTCTTAAACTGGCTTTTATTTTAAGTTTTGACCATGGGGTTTCATGTTATAGCTATAGTCTATAAACCTAAACAATGGATCAAGGATTTAGTCTAAAAAGCTAAAGATATGTATTATCATCTTCAGACAAAGTAGACCTGTCTGTTCAACATCTACGTTTTAAAACACATTTCTTCGCCTATAGACATAACGGTCCCTGGGACCGCGCTTGGCGGGGTCCAAGGAAGAAGTGATTATTAGCCTACTCTCTTACCTTTTATTGCATAACTTTAAAACTTTGATAGATAATAAAAAACACATATTTAGGAAATGTTATGGACTGGTGGGGTCATATTTTTTATTTTTTAAAAATTTGTTTCTGATTTTTCCCCCCAATTTAGTAGCCAATTGAACCCCTATTCTAATTCAATTCCCCCCATGTAGCAACCGCTTGAGAACCACCGCTATACAACCCTGTCAGCCGGTAGTAGGAAGGAGGGCGCCACGTCCTCTACAGGGCGCGACTCCTCGAGCTCCTGACCGTGATTCCAACTCGTCTAGGGCCATTTTGTGCGCATCGATTCTTTCCGAGCCCCTCCCCCCACCCGGAAGCAGCCGCCAATTGCCGCTTCCACAGGGCACCGGCCACGCTCGGATCTGGCAGGACCGGGGCGCGAACCCCGATCCTCGGAGTACAACTGCGCTGACTAAAAGTCAGCGCTCTTACCGTTGTACCACCGCGGTCCCCCGGGGTCATATTTTTTATTGAAATAGAGTTACATGCATTATAAATATCAAAGCGGTCCCACAGACTGCAGCGGCGGCCGCATACAGGCATAGCCTACAGTTCATATGATCACATTCTCATAAGGAATGAGCCGCATACAGGCAGAGCCTACAGTTCATATGATCACATTCTCATAAGGAATGAGCCACATACAGGCATAGCCTACAGTTCATATGATCACATTCTCATAAGGAAGGATGTTGTATGTTCGGCCTTATTGAACGTAGATGTGACTTACATGACATAACAAGGAAGAAGTGGGACAACGACATAATATAACATAATATGTTAATTGCGGTCGTGTTGGAAACATCACCTGGGTTCTTTGTTTGAGCCACTGCTGCTCAGACCCTGTGCAGCTGTGAGTCGGGGGGGGCAGCCGTTGCTCCTGCTGGCTGTAATGTAAGGTGTGAGTAGGGGGGACAGCCGTTGCTCCTGCTGGCTGTAATGTAAGGTGTGAGTAGGGGGGGCAGCCGTTGCTCCTGCTGGCTGTAATGTAAGGTGTGAGTAGGGGGGACAGCCGTTGCTCCTGCTGGCTGTAATGTAAGGTGTGAGTTGGGAGGACAGTCGTTGCTCCTGCTGGCTGTAATGTAAGGTGTGAGTAGGGGGGACAGCCGTTGCTCCTGCTGGCTGTAATGTAAGGTGTGAGTAGGGGGGGCAGCCGTTGCTCCTGCTGGCTGTAATGTAAGGTGTGAGTAGGGGGGACAGCCGTTGCTCCTGCTGGCTGTAATGTAAGGTGTGAGTAGGGGGGGCAGCCGTTGCTCCTGCTGGCTGTAATGTAAGGTGTGAGTAGGGGGGACAGCCGTTGTTCCTGCTGGCTGTAATGTAAGGTGTGAGTAGGGGGGGCAGCCGTTGCTCCTGCTGGCTGTAATGTAAGGTGTGAGTTGGGGGGGACAGTCGTTGCTCCTGCTGGCTGTAATGTAAGGTGTGAGTAGGGGGGACAGCCGTTGCTCCTGCTGGCTGTAATGTAAGGTGTGAGTAGGGGGTGCAGCCGTTGCTCCTGCTGGCTGTAATGTAAGGTGTGAGTAGTGGGGACAGCCGTTGCTCCTGCTGGCTGTAATGTAAGGTGTGAGTTGGGAGGACAGTCGTTGCTCCTGCTGGCTGTAATGTAAGGTGTGAGTTGGGAGGACAGTCATTGCTCCTGCTGGCTGTAATGTAAGGTGTGAGTAGGGGGGACAGCCGTTGCTCCTGCTGGCTGTAATGTAAGGTGTGAGTAGGGGGGACAGCCGTTGTTCCTGCTGGCTGTAATGAAGGTCTGGTAGAGCAATGCTGCATTGCATAGTGCAAGCCCTGTCACACACGAGCATTGATAGGCCAACAGCTCAACAGGTTGAGAGACTTTGAGAACAACCTGTAAAATAAATTGATATCAATTGATAATGTAGCCGATGTGTTTTGAGTTTCAGGTAAATATAGAGTGGCTGTGATATTACTGAAATAAATATTTATTAATAAAATTACAAGGGTTCACACTGTAGCTAGTGATGGTTTTTAACCTCGCTCACTATGTACAATGTCAAATGCTGGCAACCTAACTGTCTCTACTCTCTTGAATCTGTGTCCCATATGTCTACTAACGTTACACACTAAACCTAGATAGTGTACGCTACTATGTAATGTTACTATTGAGTAAAATATTTGTGAGAAATACAGAGTGCAGTTGGTACGGTTCTATTGGCCTGACAGCAACAGTAGACTATAGGTCCAAACAGTAGTCGCTATCTATTCTCTAGCCTATACTGGCAAATAAAATTTTCATTCTCAGAAAGCAGAGACTTTTAACATTATTACATTGAACCTGCTCTCATTCCCCTACACTCAAGTTGTGTGGTCTTACCTTCGTAGTCATTGATAAGCTGGATATGTACAGCTTAAATCCTTTTTCACGTTTGCTTGATGAAGTCGTTGAGTTTGACTGAATCAGGCGGTGTATATAATTGATGTTGACTCGAGGTAGATCTTGCAGGCAGCGACAATCTTTGACAGTTCACCGGAAATGCCCGAGCTGGCTTTGTCTCCATAGTAACTTGCTGCGCAGCAGATGCCTATACGCCTAAACACATCCCATAATGATTACAGGCGTTTACACGTATCATACACGGTCTTACACGCATACATGCTCTTACACGTATCATACACGCTCTTACACGTATCATACACGCTCTTACACGCATACACGCTCTTACGCGTATCATACACACTCTTACACGTATCATACACGCTCTTACACGTATCATACACGCTCTTACATGTATCATACACGCTCTTACACGCATACATGCTCTTACACGTATCATACACGCTCTTACACGTATCATACACGCTCTTACACGTATCATAGACGCTCTTACTCGTATCATACACGCTCTTACACGTATCATACACGCTCTTACACGTATCATACACGCTCTTACACGTATCATACACGCTCTTACACGTATCATACACGCTCTTACACGCTCTTACACGTATCATACACGCTCTTACACGTATCATACACGCTCTTACACGTATCATACACGCTCTTACACGTATCATAGACGCTCTTACTCGTATCATACACGCTCTTACACGTATCATACACGCTCTTACACGTATCATACACACTCTTAGGCGTAACTGACACGCACTCAGGCGTAGTAGATACACGTTTGACCATAGTTGCACTGGCACGTTTCACCCCCCATACATGCACACATGCACATGCACGTGCACGTGCATGCACACACACACAAGCATATACCACAGATTCCACACACACACGCATGCACACACACACCAGATACTCAGCTCCTGCTATTCCACAGATTCCACACACACACGCACGCACACACACACCAGATACTCAGCTCCTGCTATACTACAGATTCCACACACACACACACACACACACACACACAGCAGATACTGAGCTCCTGCTATACCAGACTCCACACACCAGATACTCAGCTTCTGCTATACCACAGATTCCACACACACACACACACATGCACGCTCGCATGCACGTACACACACACACACAAGATACTTAGCTCCTGCTATACCACAGATTACACACACACACCAGATACTCAGCTCCTGCTATACCACAGATTCCACACACACACACACACACACACACACAGCAGATACTGAGCTCCTGCTATACCACAGACTCCACACACACACACACAAGATACTCAGCTCCTGCTGCACCACAGTTTACACACACACGCCAGATACTTGTCTAACCTGTAACCACCCTGTGTTTGTTGGGGCCCACAGGGCTGGGTCCCCTGGTTTAAAATAAAGAGGATGTTAGTAACACAGTGTGTTCGCCCATCCTGCCCCTCCCCCCTCTTCACCGCTCCAGCACCAGGCGTATGAGTTCCAGTTTGGTGCCGCCTACGCCTGGATGATGTCCGTTTTCACCGTAGTCATGACCTACAGTATCACATGCCCCATTATCGTCCCCTTTGGTGAGTCACTGCTGCCCCATACTGCTCTCTAAGCGCCCTTCTGTCCTTTCTAAGGGCATTTCTCTGTTCTCTCTAAGGGCCCTTCTTTTCTCTCTAAAGGCCCTTCACTGCTCTTTCTAAGGGCCCTTCTCTTCTCAATAAGGGCCCTTTTTTGCTTTCTCTAAAGGCCTTTATTTTTTCTCTAAGGGCTCTTTACTCCTCTCTAAGGGTCCTTTTTTCCTCTCTAAGGGCCCTTCACTCCTCTCTAAGGGCCCTTCTCTCCTCTCTAAAGGCCCTTCTTTCATCTCTAAGGGCCCTTTTCTGCTC
Source organism: Ilyophis sp. 1 JC-2022 (assembly GCA_022702515.1). Taxonomy (NCBI): domain Eukaryota; kingdom Metazoa; phylum Chordata; class Actinopteri; order Anguilliformes; family Synaphobranchidae; genus Ilyophis; species Ilyophis sp. 1 JC-2022. The sequence goes on from CM040405.1 coordinate 77,753,819, forward strand.
TCTCTAAGGGCCCTTTTCTCTTCTCTAAGGGCCATTTTCTCCTCTCTATGGGCCCTTCTCTCCTCTCTAAGGGCCCTTCACTTTGTAAGCTGCAGGAGACCTGGGTCTGGCCCAGGTTTGACACAGGTGTGCTAATTCTCTCTGCAGGTCTGATGTACATGCTGTTGAAGCACCTGGTGGACAGGTACAACATGTACTATGCCTACCTGCCCTCCAAGCTGGACAAGAAGATCCACTCAGGAGCAGTTAACCAGGTGGTGGCTGCGCCCATTCTGTGCCTCTTCTGGCTGCTCTTCTTCTCCACCATGCGCACAGGTAAGGTGCTGGGGGCGGGGCACTATGCGCACAGGTGAGGTGCTGGGGGCGGGGCACTATGCGCACAGGTGAGGTGCTGGGGGCGGGGCACTATGCGCACAGGTGAGGTGCTGGGGGCGGGGCACTATGCGCACAGGTGAGGTGCTGGGGGCGGGGCACTATGCGCACAGGTGAGGTGCCGGGGGACGGGGCACTATGCGCACAGGTGAGGTGCCGGGGGACGGGGCACTATGCGCACAGGTGAGGTGCCGGGGGACGGGGCACTATGCACACAGGTGAGGTGCCGGGGGACGGGGCACTATGCACACAGGTGAGGTGCCGGGGGGCGGGGCACTATGCACACAGGTGAGGTGCTGGGGGCGGGGCACTATGCGCACAGGTGAGGTGCTAGGGGCGGGGCACTATGCGCACAGGTGAGGTGCTGGGGGCGGGGCACTATGCGCACAGGTGAGGTGCTAGGGGCAGGGTAAGGGGGTATTATTGTCTCAAAAATAAATAAATTAAGCTTAAATGATGCACAGATGCATGCAACTGGTCCACAAATAAATGCAGCAGATTAGACCCAGGTACGCCCCAGGTTTTTCTAACTCCTGCATTCGGGTCTGTTGTTGGCCAGGTTTCGTGGCACCCACGTCCATGTTCACATTTGTGGTCCTGATCATCACCATCGTGGTGTGCCTGTCCCACGTCTGCTTCGGCCATTTTAAATACCTCAGCGCTCACAATTACAAGGTAGGATTCTTCGTGCAGGTGGGGTTCACCCAGCTCAGGTAACGGCAATAGGCCCCCTCCTTTGGCCCCGTCCCGCTCAGTGAACCCCTTTACTTCTTCCCCCGCAGATCGACGCCAAGGACACTGACGCGGTGGAAAATGGCCGCCCAGCGCGATCCTCGCCCTCCAACAAGTCACAAGTAAGGAGACTGTGGTCTTATGAGTGCTCCTTTCCTTTACTCTAAAAAGTTACATCGAGCCGTGTGTCTAAATGCCTCCTTCTGTTACTCTCTATCTCTCCCTCTCTCCCTCCCTCCCTTCCTTTCTCTCTCCCTCCCTCAGCAGCAGATGTACATCGCTCAGGTGCTACAGGACCCAGTTTCTGAAGAAGCGGGAGGAGCAGGCAGTGGGGAAGAGGATGGCCAGGGGTCCTCACAGGATGAGGAGATGATCAATGCAGGGAACAGCCTGAACGAGGCAGACTTCCAGTCAGGAGAGGACAGCCTCATTGCCAACGAGATGCATCACTAGCGCCATCTACAGGGCAGGAGGAGAGAGGGACTGAGGACACAGCATGCTAACGTGCTAACGCTAAAGTACCCAACCGCCAGAACAAACTATATATCTGCGCATCTGCTTCTTCTGACCGTCTGCACATCCGCCTTCTTCCGCTGTCCGTCTGTCTGTGCATCCACCTGCTTCCGCTGTCCGTCTGTCCATCCGCCTGCTCCCGCTGTCCGTCTGTCCATCCGCCTGCTCCCGCTGTCCGTCTGTCCATCCGCCTGCTCCCGCTGTCCATCTGTCCATCTGCGCATCCACCTGCTTCCGCTGTCCGTCTGTCCATCTGCGCATCCACCTGCTTCCGCTGTCCGTCTGTCCATCCGCCTGCTCCCGCTGTCCGTCTGTCCATCTGCGCATCCACCTGCTTCCGCTGTCCGTCTGTCCATCTGCGCATCCACCTGCTCCCGCTGTCCGTCTGCATATCTGATCTGCGCAGTGGTGGCCGGTGGCCTGAGCGCTGCCCCAGATGTTGTTCTCCTCCTACCAAGGGCTCCTCCTTCTCCTCTCTGTGGCCCCTGCGCACAAACTCAGTGCACCCTGGGAAGATACGAGCATAAGAGATCTCATGCTAAAGATATGAGCATAAGAGATCTCATGCTAAAGATACGAGCATAAGAGATCTCATGCTAAAGATACACGCATAAGAGATCTCATGCTAAAGATACACGCATAAGAGATCTCATGGTAAAGATACACGCATAAGAGATCCCAGCCTCCGTCCCCAGGACTGTATTTTAAGAATGACTTTAACACACCTCATCCCTCAGATGTGAATATTGGGTCTTGCTTTCTGAGACTAGCTGCAGAAACAGGAAGTCTCTCTGCACCACTTCCTGTCCCTGGCACTCTGACTGTAGCACACACACAGTCCTGTTGAACCTGAAATTACCCAGAAGCCCCTGGAAGTCCAGTGAGTGACTGATCATTTAGTGGCTGCACCACACAGCAGAGAGACCAGCTGCACTGGAGGAGAGAGACCAGCTGTAATGAAAAAGAGAGACCAGCTGTACTGGAGGAGAGAGACCAGCTGCACTGGAGGAGAGAGACCAGCTGTACTAGAGGAGAGAGACCAGCTGTACTAGAGGAGAGAGACCAGCTGTACTGGAGGAGAGAGACCAGCTGTACTAGAGGAGAGAGACCAGCGGTACTGGAGGAGAGAGACCAGCTGTACTAGAGGAGAGAGACCAGCGGTACTGGAGGAGAGAGACCAGCTGTACTGGAGGAGAGAGACCAGCTGCACTGGAGGAGAGAGACCAGCTGTACTGGAGGAGAGAGACCAGCTGCACTGGAGGAGAGAGACCAGCTGCACTGGAGGAGAGAGACCAGCTGTAATGAAAAAGAGAGACTTGCTGTGCTGCACTGCGGCCTATGATAGTCAGAGACTGAGAAATAGCCGACGTCCCCAAAAACCCCTCAGTGTGTGTCCCTCCAATTTCACTGACCCCCCCCCTCCCCTTAAGGACGTCCCCATAAGTGTGGTAGCTCCTGACATCACACTGGCTTGCTCTTCCTCATACCTATTGCTTGTGTAAATTGATAATTGAGTTTTTTGAATGTATTTATTTAAAAAAATGTTTCATTGTGTATGACGATCATGATGCTGCAGACTCACTAAAGACTGTTTCACCACATTTTATTTTTTCAGAAAATTAATCTGCCATGTTTACATATTTACTGTGTTTGAAAGACTGTGTTTTACGTGCATAAACTGGCAGCACAACATGGGGATTCTCCTCGCTGGGTTTGCTCAGTCTGGAAGGGTGTAGACTCCTCTGATTGGGCAGGATACGAGGACGGAGCCACAGCCCAATGGCAGAGAGGGGAGGGGACTGGCTGTGGAACTCTTGGAATCGTGGCAACGTGGTCGGGCCCCACCCCTAACCCTGCACTCCAGCCCCGCCCCCAGCCCCGCCCCTAACCCTCTACTCAAGCCCTGCCCCTAGCCCTCTACTCAAGCCTTGCCCCTAACCCTGCACTCAAGCCCCACCCCTAACCCTGCACTCAAGCCCCACCCCTAACCCTGCACTCCAGCCCCGCCCCCTAACTCTGCACTCCAGCCCCGCACCCTAACTCTGCACTCCAGCCCCGCCCCCTAACCCTGCACTCCAGCCCTGCCCCTAACCCTCTACTCAAGCCCTGCCCCTAACCCTGCACTCAAGCCCCGCCTTTAACCCCGCCCATAATACTGCACTCCAGCCCTGGCCCCTAACCCTCTACTCAAGCCCCGCCCCTAACCCTGCACTCCAGCCCCGCCCCCAAACCCTGCACTCCAGCCCCGCCCCTAATACTGCACTTTTTCCACAGCCAGACTGGACCAGCCCACGAATGCGGGAATCAGGGCACACAGCTCCATGCCTACATTACGTCCACACACCACACCGATACACCTCTACAAATCCACACCTGCACACCACACCTATACAACTACACACCACCACACCTATACGCCTACACACCTCCACACCTGCACACCAATACACTTCCACACCTACTCACCTAAACACCACACCTCCACGACTCCACTCCAAACCACCGCTATACACCTCCGCAAATCCACACCTACACATCTTCACTGGCCAGCGGTTAGTGGTTCTCTCTGGAAAGACCTGACTTAGAGACTCCTTTAAAAATAAGAATGGCATTGTCTTGTGTTTTAATATTTGTATTCATAAGGACAAATATTGTTGTTGCTTGTTGTCATTATTTTTTATTTCACCTCTATTCCCTTACCTGGAGTGTACAGTATACCACTGGAGTGTACAGTATACCACTGGTGTGTACAGTACACCACTGGAGTGTACAGTATACCACTGGAGTGTACAGTATACCACTGGTGTGTACAGTACACCACTGGAGTGTACAGTATACCACTGGAGTGTACAGTATACCACTGGAGTGTACAGTATACCACTGGTGTGTACAGTACACCACTGGAGTGTACAGTACACCACTGGAGTGTACAGTATACCACTGGAGTGTACAGTACACCACTGGAGTGTACAGTATACCACTGGAGTGTACAGTATACCACTGGAGTGTACAGTACACCACTGGTGTGTACAGTATACCACTGGAGTGTACAGTATACCACTGGAGTGTACAGTACACCACTGGTGTGTACAGTACACCACTGGAGTGTACAGTATACCACTGGAGTGTACAGTACACCACTCCACTGGAGTGTACAGTACACCACTGGAGTGTACAGTACACCACTGGAGTGTACAGTATACCACTGGAGCGGTTTAATAGCGTTCTTACGCTCGTCTTAGTTTCACAAATTAGTATGGCTTTATTCTGTGACCCTTTAATTGGAGAATTATAGTTAAACTCCCTGAGATCTATCTCAGGGCTTATGTAGTTTAATGGCCACATTACGCTGGAAATTACTTTTTAATTTAATCTAACATCACAAAACGTGCTATGTCTGTGTTTGTGTCCTCGTGTGATTTTATAGCAAAATTATGAGGCAGAATCTTTTTTTTAAAAATGCCAATTACATGCCTGCTGCTTTTCTTTTCTAATGATCCTGGTTTCCATGTACAGAAGAAGACAGAAAATTTATTTTTCTCATGATATTCCTGTGAAAAATGTTTGTGCACATCTAGAACCTGCAGTATTCTGAATGTAGCCTATAGTTTGATTTTAGAAGCGAAGTGGATTTTGACCTGCGTCGCCCCTCAGCGCAGTCAGTAACTTGTTTCAGAGAATGGCGTCCACTAAAGCTTACTTAGGTGTCCCAACAGGAAAGTAAATAGTTTTTGTCCCACAGCATCTCTAGACTGTGTTTAGTAGTTTTAAACTGAATTACAAACTTGTGTGACAAATCCATTCAGCAGGTGCCTGTACTCTGTAAGAATATAAATAATTTGTATTATAAAAAAGGAGGGGGCGGGACCTCGAGACAAAATGAGAAACAGGCCTGTGTGTCAAGCGTCTGTTTTCCGAATGGTTCTGCAGAGCACTTAAATAAGTGTTTGTTTAGTTTGAATGAATCTTTGTAGAACTGGGTCATTTCCCGCGCCCACTACAGGTACAATGTTAGTGTAGTCAATGTAAGCTCCTGCTGCTGCTCGCAGGGATTACGGTTTGAAATAGCCTACGATAAATAATTTCAATATTACTGGCTATTGAAATAAGTAGGCTACCTATGATTAGTTTCGCGTCTGTTCTTTCTTTCTTACGCCTGGCGATGTTTAGCTGCGTTCTTGGTGAAATCTAGGGCGAGGGTGAAATCACTCGCGAGATTTGAATTGAAAAGCAACTACCATTTGAAAATTGCTGGCTGGAAAGAAATCAACACTGAGATCGAGATCGGTTATCTTTGTCTCATTCGGGCGGGTAAAATGTTCCAGACGGTTCCGCCGCTTGTTATGATAGAAGCATGAAATGAGGAGAGCAATCCTGTGGACATGCTGTTGGCTGTCCGCTAGAGGGCGCTGCTTACTTTTTTAGCGTAACATTTTGAAAGGAGATTTCGTGTTGTAGGATTATAGTGTCGATTTGCGGTCCGAAATGTAATATTGTAATGAATGGCTGATTATATTACCCCCAGACGCTCTTATCAAGAGCGAAGTACATCAATCACTAAATGATAACTGTTTTAGCACTGCGTGATTCCATGAACATTATGAACATACTCAGGTTTTCTTTCATTTACAGACCTGTTTATCATTCATTTACAATCCCAACCAGGTTTAATAGCCAGAAATACAGTGCAATGACTTGAAAACTAAGCAAGAAAAACATTAAAAGGCTAAATTTGAAGTCATCTTAATTGAGTAAATGTGCAGTTAGATATTGAAATACTCTGGAGTCTGGACCAGAAATACTTGGGTGCACGCACGCACTCGCACACACACGCACTCGCACACACACTCACTCTCTCACACACACACTCGCACACACACGCACACACACTCGCACACTCACGCACGCACACACACACTCACACTCTCGCACTCGTACTCGCACACACACTCACTCTCACACGTGCACTCACACACAGACACCCACACATGTTAGTGTGTCCAAAATAATATCCATTCAAGGTTTTTGGAGAGTGAATACTCACCGGATGGAAATGATTATTGAATTAAAAGTAAGAAACAACCACCCACTTTATGGTGGTTTTGTAAATTGTTGTCAATGAAATAACGTGATAATTGTTCTGTCAGATAAAGGAGTTTTCATGGAATTGGCTTGACCAGTCAAGACCAGTGTAGGTGAAATATGAAATATTTTTGTATATAGCCTTCAACAACTGCACTGTCACCATAGAGTTATGGTGGTGCAGTTTTATTACGTACATATGTACAGTTTTATGTAGGCAATGGACAGGGTGGGTACATTAATATGTACAGTACAGTCACTCAAAGTTTTTTTTTAATCAAATATTCATTGGCTGTTTTCCTCTGTCATTGCAGGTATGTTGTGTTTAATATGATCTTGCAGTTTGGTTGTATTTTTTATTATTAATTTTTACGTGTCTCTGTATGAGTGAAGTATTTGACTTTTTTCAGTTTCTTGAACAATAAAAGTCAATATTCATCCTTAAGGTTCTGCTCATTTCTGAATGAGGGGTGGTGGGGGTTACAGATAATATAACTATCAAAATAACTGCAACCAGTAAGTACAGAAACAGTTCGTAAGGAATAACCCCCGTCTACTCAGTCTTGATTATTTGTAGGAGGCAGGCACTCTGCATCCTTTTGTTGTTCTCCCTGTCCTGTTATTTCTGAAGTTCCCTCTCTGGGAAAATAGTTATTCTTTTCGGAACTTCCCCCGCTGGGAAAACAGTTATTCTATTTTGAATGTGGCTTAGATTTGCCTAGAATGAACTTTGAATGAGATTTTAATGAGGCTGGAGATTGTAATGTTCTTAGAATGAACACAAGAGGTTTGAACAACGCTCTCAATGTGGTCATTGTGATGTCATAATTGCATATGGAATCCTGTTAAGCCTGTTATGTTTCCAACCATCTCTGAATCCTGCTGAAATCCCATTGGGCACCTCACACATTGCTATGAGCTTTGTGTTCAAGATGGCATATTTATGTAGTTCTCTTTGTGATCTGTAGTCATTGTGATTTACATTTACAAAATATATCCTTCTCTCTGTACGGACACCTACATTTGTTCAATTAAGGGACTGATTGAGAGGGTTCCATTAAGCGCCCGGGTATGGACCGGGTTAACTGGATAAGTACTGATTGAGAGGGTTCCATTAAGTGCCCAGGTATGGACCGGGTTTACCGGATTAGTACTGATTGAGTGTGATTTTTAAAAAACTGGCGTACTCACACGGTGGCGTAATGGTATGATAGTGATGACCTCGCAGTGATGAGCCCAACGGTTGAGCTCTACGGTTGAGCCCTACGGTTGAGCTCTACGGTTGAGCTCTACGGTTGATCTCTACGGTTGATCTCTACGGTTGAGCCCTACGGTTGAGCCGGTTCCTGTTCGATTTAAACAAACAAGAAAGCTCCTCCTTCGCCCGTCTTCACCGGGGAGCATCACCAATGTGGCGTAATGGCACACCGGCTCACTAAATCCAACCCAGTCAGTCTGAGAAATTAATGCAAGCAGATTTGATTGGTCCATTAAAACACAAAGAAAGACAGCAGGATAAATACAATGTTTTAATTTTAAAAGATTACAACTTGCAGTTGCTTGGCAACACCACCTGATAGTAAGACTGTGAGACACAGCACACAAAGGGTGACTGATATTAAAACGTGAGCATTTATATTTGATTATCATAAAACAGCCAATCCTGCCAATAAAGAACTGTAAATATGTACACATGCATCTACTTACACATGTTAAAAAACTGTATATGATTTACATGTGTATATTTATACATGTCCAGTACTGTGAATGACCCACATGTGTATTTACACATGTCCAGTACTGTGAATGACCCACGTGTGTATTTACACATGTCCTGGGTCAGGGTTAGAATGTGAGAATGGCCACACACAGGGAGACGGCGTGCTGGGTCAGGGTGAGAATGTGAGAATGGCCACACACAGGGAGACGGCGTGCTGGGTCAGGGTTAGAATGGCCACACACAGGGAGACGGCGTGCTGGGTCAGGGTTAGAATGGCCACACACAGGGAGACGGCGTGCTGGGTCAGGGTTAGAATGGCCACACACAGGGAGACGGCGTGCTGGGTCAGGGTTAGAATGGCCACACACAGGGAGACGGCGTGCTGGGTCAGGGTTAGAATGTGAGAATGGTCACACACAGGGAGACGGCGTGCTGGGTCAGGGTTAGAATGTGAGAATGGCCACACACAGGGAGACGGCGTGCTGGGTCAGGGTGAGAATGTGAGAATGGTCACACACAGGGAGACGGTGTGCTGGGTCAGGGTTAGAATGTGAGAATGGCCACACACAGGGAGACGGCGTGCTGGGTCAGGGTTAGAATGGCCACACACAGGGAGACGGCATGCTGGGTCAGGGTTAGAATGTGAGAATGGCCACACACAGGGAGACGGCGTGCTGGGTCAGGGTGAGAATGTGAGAATGGCCACACACAGGGAGACGGCGTGCTGGGTCAGGGTTAGAATGTAAGAATCACATGTTAGCACTGATGCCTGCTGTCTAAAGTGTATCTCATAAAGATATTTAAATGTACAAAAACACTGGTTGTAAATTCATGTATAACACAATGTGGGTAAAACACTACAGTACAATTATGAGTACTTGGCAGCTACTTATTGATGTTTTTGAACATTTTTTCATGTTTGGTTTCATAACAGCTAATGGAACAAATCCACCAGGTTTTACAGCTTAAAATATAATGTAAAAATTTGCAATCCAAACTGGAAATTTCAACAACTCCTCAATATCCCGCGTTGCTAGTCTTGGAACCCTCCACATTTCCAGCTCTCTGAAATTCATTTCTGTTTTTGTTTTTTTGGCGATGATATAAATGATATTTCCACGCTCCTATTGGCCATGAAACCCCCCCCACCCCAAACCGCCCCTCAGGTCACTGAGAGAGTCAGGGGTCAGAGGGCAGGGTTCAGGGGTCATGTGTTGCTCAGTCTGCTCCATACATGCTGAGTATGCATCCAAAATCAAACCAGCACAACCTCTTCACTCCACTTGCAAACTGCCCTTTCTTAAAAACATTAAAAAACGTCGAGTTTTTTTTAAATGAGGTAATTTGTTCAAATGTATTGGTCTTATTTGACCCCCTCCCCCATAACTAATGGTGTGGGGATCTGCCTTTGTGTCCAATGGGGGCTAAACAAGGCTTCTGAAGAGGAAGGACAGCCCCGCCCCCTGTGCCAGGCCCAGAGACAGGAAGAAGGCCATGATGGCACCAGCAGTTTCTGCTTCATGAGGAAGAACTTTCCTTGAGAGAGAGAATGAGAAAGAGACATTAAAACGCTACAAAAAAAAGAATGAAAGAGAGACATTAACACTCTACAGAGAGAATGAAAGAAAGACATTAAAACTACAGGGGGGACCGCGGCGGTACAACGGTAAGAGCGCTGACTTTCAGTCAGTGCAGTTGTACTCCGAGGATCGGGGTTCGCGCCCCGGTCCTGCCAGATCCGAGCATGGCCGGTGCCCTGTGGAAGCAGCAATTGGCGGCTGCTTCCGGGTGGGGGGAGGGGCTCGGAAAGAATCGCTGCGCACTAAATGGCCCTGGACGAGTTGGAATCACGGTCAGGAGCTCGAGGAGTCGCGCCCTGTAGAGGACGTGGCGCCCTCCTTCCTACTACTGGCTGACAGGGTTGTATAGCGGTGGTTCTCAAGCGGTTGCTACATGGGGGGAATTGAATTAGAATAGGGGTTCAATTGGCTACTAAATTGGGAGAAAAAGGGGAAAAAATCAGAAACAAATAAAAAAATAAAAATAGAGAGAGAGCAAGAGAGAGAGACATTAAAACTACAGAGAATGAGAGAGAGACATTCAAACTGCAATCCAAATGATTGGGGTCGTAGACGGGAGAGGGCGTGGCGTTTGCGGCGGGTCTTACTTGGGGCCGTAGACGGGAGAGGGCGTGGCGTTTGAGGCGAGTCTTACTTGGGGCCGTAGAGGGGAGAGGGCGTGGCGTTTGAGGCGGGTCTTACTTGGGGCCGTAGCACATGCAGAGGCTGGCCAGGTAGCCGTTGGAGAAGGCGAAGACGATCATGAAGCTGATGAACCAGGCGTCGTGTTTGAAGAAGACAGGAAGGTGGAAGCGTGGCTGAACGTTACACAGCATGAAGAGAGGGATGAACACCACGCGTGCCACCAGCAGAGAGGGCAAGAGCACGCTGTCCTTACCGGGCTGTAACACACACACACACGGTAACGTTACACATGCACACACATGCACCACCAGCAGAGAGGGCAAGAGCACGCTGTCCTTACCGGGCTGTAACACACACACACACGGTAACGTTACGCATGCACACACACACACACGGTAACGTTACGCATGCACACACACACACGTGTACACAGACTACACACATGATAACGTTACACATCCGCACACACGCATGCACAGTAACGTTATGCACGCACACACACACACACACACGTGCACACACACAGCACGGCAACGTTACATATGCACACAGACACGCATGTGCACGCACACAGTAACGTTATGCACACCCACATTACCGCAACATTACAAACCACACAGCAACGTTACACACAAATACACACAAGAAAATGTAACCAGGGTGGAAAATTAACTTTATCAGGAATATTTTTTCTTTTCTTTTTTGCCTCTTTCAAGAAGAATTTCCATAGTAATGGATAAAAGTGCTGAGACAACGTGTTGCGCCAAATCCTTTCCAATCCCTCTTAGCAACATGGTATGTTGAGTGTGTGGGTGCTGAGGGACCAATAGCAGCAGAGTATGTTGAGTGTGTGGGTGCTGAGGGACCAATAGCAGCAGAGTATGTTGAGTGTGTGGGTGCTGAGGGACCAATAGCAGCAGAGTATGTTGAGTGTGTGGGTGCTGAGGGACCAATAGCAGCAGAGTATGTTGAGTGTGTGGGTGCTGAGGGACCAATAGCAGCGGAGTATGTTGAGTGTGTGGGTGCTGAGGGACCAATAGCAGCAGAGTATGTTGAGTGTGTGGGTGCTGAGGGACCAATAGCAACAGAGTATGTTGAGTGTGTGGGTGCTGAGGGACCAATAGCAGCAGAGTATGTTGACTCACCCACAGAAACAGAGCCGTCAGGCTCCTCCCAGCCCAGTCCAGCAGGTTAAAGAGCAGGAAGCAGGACACTGGAATGAAGTAATTCTCTGCAAAGGACACAGAAAGTGTGAGTATGTGTGTGCGTGTGTGTGTGTGAATTGAATGGGGGCCAATTCTTAAATTCAGAATTTTGCACAATCCTGGAGTGCACACACACACACACACACACACGCAAACACACTCTCATTCACACACTCGCTCACACATACACACTCTCACACACACACACACACACACACTCTCTCTCTCTCCCACACACATACCCCAGGAGCTGCCAGGGGTAGCGCTGGATTTGGTATCCACGGTGACAGCTGGGAAAATGCCGATGGTGATAGTGAAGGCAAAGGAAACACATAATGCCATCAGCCAGATCTACGGAAAAAAAGGGCGAGGGACATTAACACTGTACAGAGTGAGAGAGAGGGCGAGAGACATTAACACTGTGCAGAGAGAGAGGTTGAGAGACATTAACACTACACAGGAAGAGAGAGGGCGAGAGACATTAACACTGTACAGAGAGAGAGCGAGGGCGAGAGACATTAACACTGTGCAGAGAGAGAGGTTGAGAGACATTAACACTACACAGGAAGAGAGAGGGCGAGAGACATTAACACTGTACAGAGAGAGAGAGAGGGCGAGAGACATTAACACTGTGCAGAGAGAGGTTGAGAGACATTAACTACACAGGAAGAGAGAGGGCGAGAGACATTAACATTAACACCAAATAATAATTACCAAAATGAGGAAAGAGAAGGTCACTATTGTCAATCTTCTGGATTATAATCTGTTGTTTTCTTTTCTTTCTTTTGTATTACATTGCGGATACTGATGTTTATTTATTTATTTTGTGTTGTTTCAATGTTAAGAATGGAAAAATTATTAGTACTATGGATATTCTATATTAGGTAATTTAAGTATAAATTAATGTTCTTACTCGGAAGTGACGGATAGGGGTAGGGCATGATAAACTTAGGCTTCATCCTACTCCTTTTCGAACAGTGATAAATGTACTTTTGTTATTCGTCTTTTTGTTTTTTGTTTTTAAATCATGTTCGAAATAAAGATAAATTCAATTCAATTCAACACTGTACACAGAGAGAGAGAGAGAGCGAGGGCGAGAGACATTAACACTGTGCAGAGAGAGAGAGGGCGAGAGACATTAACACTGCAGACTGACAGACCGGGAGAGAGAGAGCTGCAGTGAGAGTGAGGGACATTAATACTACAGAGAGAAAGAGAGTAGATAGTGTGCTGATGGGAGCCTCTCTCTGTACCTTTTTGAAGACCGTCATAAACGACACTGCCAAGTTGGTCTCCAACAAGGGCTCCGCCACCGGTTTGCTCTCCAAAGTGCTCTCTGTGGAACAAAACACACATCTCTACCTTTTAATTGCGTTTGAATATGTTTCCTTCTTGCTATGTATGTATGTATGAATGCAAATGCAATCACTTGTTTTTTATTATTTGAACTCCTGAAATGAACAGTAATGGCAGTGAAGGTAACAGTAATGGCAGTGAAGGTAACAGTAATGGCAGTGATGGTAACAGTAACGGCAGTGAAGGTAACAGTAATGGCAGTGAAGGTAACAGTAATGGCAGTGATGGTAACAGTAATGGCAGTGATGGTAACAGTAATGGCAGTGAAGGTAACAGTAATGGCAGTGAAGGTAACAGTAATGGCAGTGATGGTAACAGTAATGGCAGTGATGGTAACAGTAATGGCAGTGATGGTAACAGTAATGGCAGTGATGGTAACAGCAATGGCAGTGAAGGTAACAGTAATGGCAGTGAAGGTAACAGTAATGGCAGTGATGGTAACAGTAATGGCAGTGAAGGTAACAGTAATGGCAGTGATGGTAACAGTAATGCCAGTGAATGTAACAGTAATGGCAGTGATGGTAACAGTAATGGCAGTGATGGTAACAGTAATGGCAGTGAATGTAACAGTAATGGCAGTGACGGTAACAGTAATGGCAGTGATGGTAACAGTAATGCCAGTGAATGTAACAGTAATGGCAGTGATGGTAACAGTAATGGCAGTGATGGTAACAGTAATGGCAGTGAATGTAACAGTAATGGCAGTGACGGTAACAGTAATGGCAGTGATAGTAACAGTAATGCCAGTGAATGTAACAGTAATGGCAGTGAAGGTAACAGTAATGGCAGTGATGGTAACAGTAATGGCAGTGAAGGTAACAGTAATGGCAGTGATGGTAACAGTAATGGCAGTGATGGTAACAGTAATGCCAGTGAATGTAACAGTAATGGCAGTGATGGTAACAGTAATGGCAGTGATGGTAACAGTAATGGCAGTGACGGTAACAGTAATGACAGTGATGGTAACAGTAATGGCAGTGAATGTAACAGTAATGGCAGTGACGGTAACAGTAATGGCAGTGACGGTAACAGTAATGGCAGTGACGGTAACAGTAATGGCAGCGACGGTAACAGTAATGGCAGTGAAGGTAACAGTAATGGCAGTGAAGGTAACAGTAATGGCAGTGATGGTAACAGTAATGGCAGTGATGGTAACAGTAATGGCAGTGAAGGTAACAGTAATGGCAGTGAAGGTAACAGTAATGGCAGTGATGGTAACAGTAATGGCAGTGATGGTAACAGTAATGGCAGTGATGGTAACAGTAATGGCAGTGATGTTAACAGTAATGGCAGTGAAGGTAACAGTAATGACAGTCTGAGGCAGATGCACACAACCTACCCTTCTCTAGCAGGTTGATCTTGTTCTCTTCATCGCTGGATGGCTTGGGCTTGTTGCTCTGGAAATACTTGTAAAACTCCTGGAAGAGTTCAGATTAGAAATGCATGACACAATCCAGCCCCAGCCCCAGCCTGCCCCTGCCCCCGCCTGCCCCTGCCCCCGCCTGCCCCAGTCCCAGCCCCAGCCAGTCCCAGCCCCCGCCTGCCCCAGCCCCCGCCTGCCCCAGTCCCAGCCCCAGCCTGCCCCAGCCCCAGTCCCCGCCTGCCCCAGCCCCCGCCTGCCCCAGTCCCAGCCACAGCCTGCCCAAGCCCCCGCCCCAGCCTGCTGGGAACCAGCTGAAAAGCAGACGGTATCATTTCTGATCTGTCTTCTGTTTCATCATAAATTTAAAAAAAAAATGGATGATTGTTATTACTATTATTATTATTATTAGTCTTATTTTGCATGCCTTATTTAAAGGGGACATGACGCATTCTGTAAAGTGGCCCTGGTTTGTTCGCTTTTTACCTTAAATTAGATATGAACGTGCGTTCAAATCTCAAACCGACCCGTATTTGCTGGAAAAATAGCTGCCTTTCAATGAGCTCAACGATGTATCGTGAGGAAAAAATAAAAAAACGCAGACGGTCCTTTTGTATTCCCCCGAGATGCTCAAATGGGTATTACCCAACAAAACCATAGGCTGTAGCCTCTGATGCGCCGCTGCCTTGCCTTGATAAACGATTTGGGAGCTAAAGTCGCTAAAGTAGTGGCTAGCTAATATTGCCTATAGAAAATAAGCATTAGCTTGTGATGCTAGGTCGCGGTAGGTATGTATTTGCAGGCTGTTGACTAACATTACCGTAATAGGCTACATTATATCTAGGCAAGACAGTGGTGCAGTGGTTGCCGGCTCGTCAGAGGCTACAGCCTAAAGTCAGAAGCAGTTTGTGAAAATGAAGGTTTGTTAGGTAATACTCATTTGAGAATCTCGGGGCAATACAAAATCAGAGCCACTTTACCGAGGGGTTCATGACCCCTTTAAAGGATTCACTTTCCAGCTCATTCAGGCAGCCTGACTGTGCAGTGAGCCACAGCTGTGCTCTCACCATTCTGGGCAGCAGGACGTAGGCCAGGATGGCCAGGAGGATCACCACACAGGCCGTAATGAAGTAGCTAAAAGCGCTGTCCTGCAGCGCTGAGCCACCTGGGGAACGAAGAGGGCGAGAGCAAAGGTTTCTGACTGCAGACAGAACTACAGACTGCAGAGAAAACTACAGACTACAAACTATAGGGAGAACTACAGACTAGACTGCAGGGAGAACAAGACTACAGACAGAACTACAGACGTCAGGAAGAACTACAGACTACACAAGAACTACACGCATGTAGAGAACTACATTTCATAGGTGAGATACAGAAGTTGTTTTTCTGGCAATTTAAAATGTAGGCATTTAGCAGACACCTTACAGATGTTTAACCTGACTAAAGGACTGGTGTTTAACCTGGCTACAGCAGTGGTGTTTAACCTGGCTACAGCAGTGGTGTTTAACCTGGCTACAGCAGTGGTGTTTAACCTGGCTAGAGCACTGGTGTTTAACCACTAGAGCTAAAGATCAGTAAAGCAATGCTGATAAAATAATTATTGGTAACACTTTAACTACATGCCATAAAGCCTACATTACAATGTTAGAAGCACACCATAACACCTGCTATAACCTGTCATAAGTTTATTTTAGCTTGTGAAAAAACACTGTCATAATTTTGTAACTTTTATTTTGGAATCTGTTTGGAATATCTCTAAAATCTGCTGCATACATTATGGTTGCGTTATGACATGCTGGTTATGAGATGTAATATGCGTTCATGGCTGGTTATGACAGGTGTTATGTCACGCTCATGGCAGCATTATGTAGGGTTTATGGCGTATAATTTGAGTAAAGTGTGTCTGAATTATTGAGGCTAGAGAAACAGCAGACTCACTGGCCAGGGTGCATATCATAGCAAAAGCGGCGAAGGTCCCGGCCAGACCCTGGCCACTCATGATGGGCGTGGTGTAGGAGGTGGGGAGGAGTCCTGCCATGCCGAACAGGCTGCCCTGAAGCATCGCCCCAAACGCTGCAGAAGGGAAACGGGCACACGCTCAGGCTGGAACAGAGGCCCAAAGGGGGAACACCCTGCCATGTCAACACAAATAACATCACTACTGCTGGGCCAAATACACATCTGAATACCACCCATGTGTGTGGTCATGTACTGGGAGCTTATTAGTGGAAAGAGCAAAGGGAAGGAGCTTATTGGTGGAGAGAGCAAAGAGAGGGAGCATATTGGTGGAGAGAGCAGAGGGAAAGACCTTATTGGTGGAGAGAGCAAAGAGAGGGAGCTTATTGGTGGAAAGAGCAGAGGGAAGGACCTTATTGGTGGGGAGAGCAAAGGGAAGGAGCTTATTGGTGGAGAGAGCAAAGGGACAAAGCTTATTGGTGGAGAGAGCAGGGGGAGGGGAAGCTCACAGTTGATGAAGATGATCTTGATCATGGTGATGACGAAGAAGGTCAAAGGAGACATCTCTATCTTCACCAAGATTGCAGTGAGGAGGAAGAGCCCCAGGATGCAGCCGAGACTGCCCATCACCCGCACCGCCTGAGGAATCCTGCAGGAATAACACCCAGAAAGTGTTATAAACGCAGTATCTGTATGATGTGTTATAAACGCAGTGTCCTTGTGACGTGTTATAAACGCTGTATCTGTATGATGTGTTATAAACGCAGTGTCCTTGTGACGTGTTATAAACGCTGTATCTGTATGATGTGTTATAAACGCAGTGTCCTTGTGATGTGTTATAAACGCTGTATCTGTATGATGTTATAAACGCAGTGTCCTTGTGACATGTTATAAACGCAGTATCTGTATAATGTGTCATAAACGCATTATCCTTGTGACCTGTTATAAACGCCGTATCTGTGTGACGTGTTATAAACGCAGTATCTGTGTGACGTGTTATAAACGCAGTAGCCGTGTGACATGTTATAAACGCAGTATCCGCGTGATGTGTTATAAATGCAGTATCCTTGTGACGTGTTATAAACGCTGTATCTGTATGATGTGTTATAAACGCAGTATCCGTGTGACGTGTTATAAACGCAGTATCCTCGTGATGTGTTATAAATGCAGTATCCTCGTGATGTTATAAATGCAGTATCCTTGTGACGTGTTATAAATGCAGGATCTGTGTGATGTGTTATAAACGCAGAATCCGTGTGACGTGTTATAAACACAGTTTCCGTGTGATGTGTTATAAACGCAGTATCCGTGTAACATGTTATAAACGCAGTATCCTTGCAATGTGTTATAAATACAGTATCCCTTGTAATGTGTTATAAACGCAGTATCCATGTGATGTGTTATAAATGCAGTATCCTTGTGACGTGTTATAAACGCATCATCCTTGTGATGTGTTATAAGCGCTGTATCTGTATGATGTGTTATAAACGCATTATCCGTGTGACGTGTTATAAACGCAGTATCCGCGTGATGTGTTATAAATGCAGTATCCTTGTGACGTGTTATAAATGCTGTATCTGTATGATGTGTTATAAACGCAGTATCCGTGTGACGTGTTATAAACGCAGTATCCTCGTGATGTGTTATAAATGCAGTATCCTCGTGATGTGTTATAAATGCAGTATCCTTGTGACGTGTTGTAAATGCAGTATCTGTGTGATGTGTTATAAACGCAGAATCCGTGTGACGTGTTATAAACACAGTTTCCGTGTGATGTGTTATAAACGCAGTATCCTTGTAACATGTTATAAACGCAGTATCCTTGCAATGTGTTATAAATACAGTATCCTTGTAATGTGTTATAAATACAGTATAAACACAGTATCCGTGTAATCTCAGTTTGCTGTCGGGTCTTTGGGCGAGCTCACCTCTGGTGCAGGACAGAGTTGAGGCAGGTGAAGACCAGTAGAGGCACCATGGCGCACAGAGTCATCACGTTGTTGAACTTGGCCTCCAGAACGCTGCGTGTGCTAACAGCCACTGTCGTGTCATTCCCCGTAAAGTTAGCCCGAATTTCCATTTGGAGGTCGTCTTGCAAACGACTGGTGAAGTACTGCGCATACAAGAGACAGTTGCTAAGGCTCTGGAACATTCCACCAAACTCGGGTTACCCAAGAAGCCGATCTTGATTTCATTTACACAGCACTTATGTAGTTTTACAAACGGTGTTCACAGTTTGGAGCCGAATCTCATATCTATAACTCCATCAGTAAAACCTGTTCCCAAACACTCTTTAGCATCAGAGAGCAAGAAAGGCACAGACAGGATGAGGTGGGATAAAGAGAGAGGCGAGAATGCTGTACCACTGTGGCCGTCATGAAGAAGTTCCAGGGCAGAAGGGTACCCAGGCCCAATATGAAGAATATCAGCCACACAGCATTGAACCTGTCAACACAATTCAACAGTGATGAGAAAAGAATACATTTCCTAGCTTTTCCTACATTTCTGTTTGTCCCTGTGCCACCCAGCAGTGGTGAGAAAAGATTAAAAGACTACACTTCCCAGCAGACCACACATCTTTCCCTGTTTTATGCTAATGGCAACGAGTACTCTAGCACTCACTTGTCCCGTGGTACGCTTGTAACCGTCATTTTCTCTGTCTGATAGTATTACTTCTTTACGATGTTACAGTCCAACCTGCAAAACAATTACACACATTTTTTAGCACACTTACATTTATCACTTAGCAAATGCTCTTATCCAGAGAGACATACACAGCTTTCATTCTTACAGGCAATCCATGGATACAGCTCGATATTTATGGAAACACTTCAGCTTAGGTATTTTGCTCAAGGCAGAGTGTGAAATAAACACCAGCCACCAGCCAAATGCTGGTAAAATTTTGATTGTGGCTGGTAAGATTTTTTACTCTTGCAGCCACGTTGGTTGTTATATTGTAAAAGGTAATGTGGCTGGTAAAATGTTGAAAATGGCTTGTGATTTTTCGAATCCACAAGCCACTCTGGCCAGTGGGTGAAAAAGTAAATTCATACCCTGTCAAGGGTTCAAAGACAGTGCCCCACCTGGGAATCAAACCTGCAACCAATGAAAGCATTTGAGAGCTGCACTGCCATGCTACACACCACTGTGACCATTTATAGACAGAACTACACAGCACTGTGACCATTTACATACAGAACTACACAGCACTGTGACCATTTACATACAGAACTACACAGCACTGTGACCATTTACATACAGAAATACACAGCACTGTGACCATTTACATACAGAACTACACAGCACTGTGACCATTTACAGACAGAACTACACAGCACTGTGACCATTTACATACAGAACTACACAGCACTGTGACCATTTATAGACAGAACTACACAGCACTGTGACCATTTACATACAGAACTACACAGCACTGTGACCATTTACAGACAGAACTACACAGCACTGTGACCATTTACATACAGAACTACACAGCACTGTGACCATTTATAGACAGAACTACACAGCACTGTGACCATTTACATACAGAACTACACAGCACTGTGACCATTTACAGACAGAACTACACAGCACTGTGACCATTTACATACAGAACTACACAGCACTGTGACCATTTACATACAGAACTACACAGCACTGTGACCATTTACATACAGAAATACACAGCACTGTGACCATTTACATACAGAAATACACAGCACTGTGACCATTTACAGACAGAATACACAGCACTGTGACCATTTACATACAGAAATACACAGCACTGTGACCATTTACAGACAGAACTACACAGCACTGTGACCATTTACAGACAGAATACACATGACTGTGACCATTTACAGACAGAAATACACAGCACTGTGACCAATTAGACAGAAATACACAGCACTGTGACCATTTACAGACAGAAATACACAGCACTGTGACCATTTACAGACAGAATACACAGGACTGTGACCATTTAGACAGAAATACACAGGACAGTGACCATTTACAGACAGAACTACACAGCACTGTGACCATTTACAGACAGAACTACACAGCACTGTGACCATTTACAGACAGAATACACAGCACTGTGACCATTTACAGACAGAACTACACAGCACTGTGACCATTTACAGACAGAACTACACAGGACGGTGACCATTTACAGACAGAACTACACAGCACTGTGACCATTTACAGACAGAACTACACAGCACTGTGACCATTTACAGACAGAATACACAGCACTGTTACCATTTACAGACAGAACTACACAGCACTACAGAACTACAGCTACAAATTCACAAAATGATCAAGGCTAATTGAATTTAAAGGGTAACAAAACAAGCTGGATTCGCTAGACCCCGCCCCCTTTTGAAATTATTTTTTTCACTAGTAGCCAAAAGCTAATTTCCTGGCTGCAGTCCAATCCGTTAAATGATGCCCTCCTGCACTTCCCCTCGCCACTTCCACTTGGGAGGATGTAACGCAGCACCAAAACAACACGAGTAGACACTCAAACCGACGACGAGCAAGGGAGTTAGCGGAATAATATTTGAATTGGATCGCACTTGCACTTGGAAATTCGCCAGAGCCAGTGATGCCAGCAGACCATTGACAAATGAGTTTGTGCAAAACTTTCCAATAAATTGCACAAGACAGCAACCAACATCTAAATTTTTATTCTGGCAAAAAAGCAAACTAGAAAAAGATTGACAATCAATGTATTGATAGACAGCACTTTAAAATACTTCATAAGCAGGAATGGGGAATAATACACATACCTCTGAATAAAATATATGAATAAACGGTGGATGCATAGCCTAGATTGCTTTGCAGGTAACACAGAAGTATAAAACATAAAAGAGGCGAGCAACCGGTATTGAATATAAAATCCAAGCAAAATGTATTGTTAATAGGCTATTGCCCATAAGCTTGCACTGGGCTCATTTGCTGGATACTCGCTGAACGGCAGCGAGCTGATTATGTAGCTAGTTATCGTTAGCTGGCCTGAAATAGTAATTATAATACTATTTCTATTTCTAATATTATGCCACTTAGTGGGATAACATTAAACTTTTATCAAACCACTAAATCAATGTTATTTCCTAATTTATTCAACATTTCAGTCGTGCACTAAAACAAACTTTTTAAATATCACATATACTCCAGAGCCGCTTTCTCTATTTATAGATTTTTTCCTGGGAGATATGTAAAGGCATTAAATTGAAACTTCCAAAACAGGAAGCGTGGGGTTACAGTAAAGCATTCTGGGCAATTTCACTGCCCAAAGTCGGAAATCTTGCAGACTCGTTCCCTCGAGCCAAATCGAAGGTTGAGAGACTAATTTCACGTGCTTCACTTGCATTTCTAAGGGATTGGACCGGACTCGCCCTTGGTAACGCACAACATCCGGTTTCTAAAGGGATTCCACCAAGTGGAAGTGGCGAGGGGAAGTGCAGGAGGGCAGAACCTTTAACGGATTGGACCGCAGCCCTCCTCTGGACGGCACTCACAGCGGCTGGTCCACTCTTTCTCTCGCTACCTCTCTCACTCATACACATAAAACACGCTAGCCTCCGTCTGAAAAGCATTAATTAAACCGGGAAGATAAGTCACAGTCATACAGGAGTTTGAAAAGTGTATTTTTAAAAAGCTGTAGATTTAGCCACAGAAGGATAACACTCCTTGAAACAACATTAGTTAGCCTGAGAAATGTATCCTTCAGTGTTGACTTAGTAAGATTATTACTTATTAAGGCATTGTTAGCCTCAGTAGTTAAGAAATCTCATTTGTGCCAAACAGCCATATATCATCTGTCAATAAGTAAGTTAGACACTAGTTTTAGCCAGACTGCACACAGGATATCAGCATTATTTCCATATTTAATTATGTATGATTGATATAAAACGTTGGCCACACATTTAGTAATCGTGTTTCTAAAGAAAGGAGAATAAATACATTTGCGATTAATTTACCAAAGTATGCCCACCATACCCAAGTCGAACATCATTAGCAAAGTCATACCCGGATCATTTCTTTAACGTTAGCTAATGTTAAATTAATTCTGGTGCCATAATGTTAACTTTGCTGTTCAGAAACTAAGTTAAGAAAATCGCCCGGACAGTGGAATCTATCCTTTTGTGCCCTTTACTTTTTCACCGGTCCTTTGACAAAAATACACAAACAGAGAGTTGTGTTAGCAGCCAGATATAACTTACCTTTCTGAGTTAGCTAACAAGCTAACTTGTCATTTCTCACCGCACCTGAGGTAACCACTAGCAACTAGACGAGGCGGACGAAGCCCCCACACTTAAACTTATTTTAACTGTTCCGTTTAGAGTGTATCCTCACAATTTTCTTCAAAAAGAGATACATTTCTGGTACGATATTTGCTCGCTAAACTTAGCTGCTTGTAAAGTTTTCCAAAAGGCTTCCTAAACACGGTTAACGTTACCTATGGCAGCAACACTTCTTTGGTTTTAAATTGCCGCTAAATTTTAGCTGCAGTTGATCTCGCGCTGGCTGCTCCTCAGTCCTGATCTCCATTGGGGGGGACTGGGGGACCCCAGAGAGACATTTGGACTTGGACGGTCACATGCTATTTCGTTGAATAAAAATTTTGAATGTTCTGTTCTGTCAGAATGAATTCCCCTTATGAGCCGACTTATTTTTTACGTGCACATCAAGTAAAACAAACAAAAAAAGATCAAGCGCTTATGGTCTGCCCTACAAAAAATATGCAAATGAATCGCTCGCTACCAAAGATTCAAAAGGAGTGGGGTGAGGCTAGTCCTTATCTCAGGTCAGTTTTATTTCACAAATTCATGTAAGTGTAATAAAAAACTGATCCCAGATCCGTATCCTACAGTTTAACTTTTAAAAATTAGACGATGCCTGCGAATGGCGATCACAGCGATCCGTTTTGTATTCTGACACCTGGTTGGTTGGTTGTAACTGCATCTAAAAAAGTGGAGAATTTACTTATTCAACAACACAAAAATCCGTTAGTCGCAGCTGAAGTTGCTGAACACAAAGGAAATGAAAGGAAAACAGATAAATTAATTCTAATCGCTTGCCGAAAAGAAGATGGCTAACGTTAACCAAGATAACTGTGATTAAATTACATAAACAATCGAATCGGAATCTCTTCCGTCGACTGAAGAAACTGGCAAGCCCACGACTAAGGTAAGCTAGCTCTCACGAGCCCCAGATACCCGCGTTAATGTAGCAGTTAGCACCTCCCTAAAACACACTATGTCACACATTGGCAATATCAATGCAGAATTTCAGTGTTGTTTTTCAAAAAATTTCTTCCCGAGGGTGCATGCCCCCGGACCCACTTAACACTGAAGTGTCCCCCAAATAGTTTTTATAGGTTGATGTGCCCTTTCCCACTTTGAGCACCTGCCCCTCAAAAGGTCTCTGCACGGCCCTGCCTGTGCGCATACCCTGAGAATAAATCCTGCTGGCCCCTCCTCAGTAAAGTTCGCTCTGACAGGAGACTAACATCTCCTGAGCTCTCTACTTGCGTCCTCACGTTTGTGAGTGAACATTAAGCATTAATGGATGATAACTCTTAAGTTCTCTTCCGAATGTCTTCGCTTGCTAAGTGAGTGAGACATAAAATTATTGTCTGATTTGGGGTTGCTGTTACACTTAATTTTCTTCAACTAACATGAACTATGCCATTGCTCCCATTTGACTAAGTGGCATTACTGTTTGTTCACTGCTAATTGTCGATATGTTAGCTAACGTTAGCATATACACGTTGATGCTAGCGGTCTTTCATTCTCCATCAATTGATAGGCTGGACAACATATATCTCCTAAAGTGTCTAAACGGAAGTACAGGGCTACAGGAAGTTCTGGTAAAGTGGCGCAGATTTGTTTACATTCCCCAGCGAAACAAAGAACGAAGCAGACGCTATTAAATCTCGAACGAAGAAGAAGTGAACGCTGAACGTTTGTTCAAGAAAAATGGAGTTATCAGCGCAAATTTTCAACAAAACAATTACTAGTAAAACGTTACATTTTTCGGGTATCGTGAGATGGATATTAGGCTGGACGAGGTGATAAACAGTTTCTGGGGGGGATACATTTTCATGAACACCGTGTCGTGATTGGTCGAAATACTTTCCGTTCGGAGACAGCTTCCAGGGGAAGTACATACACCGGAAATCCTACCCTGTAGACACTTTAGGCAGTAGTTCTTTTCCAGGCTTTATGTTCTCGTGAGACGGAGATAAAACTGGGAACGAGGTTAATCAATTGAACAGTCTCACAAAATGTTAATTAGGTGTGGTGGTGAAACCAAATCCAGATCCAAATCCAAAAGTGCTCAGCGACGCTTTGACGAGTGATTCAGTTCGCCTACTTAACGCCTTACCTTTTTGTGCTTTCATCACAATTCATTACTTCTTTGTATCACTTCCAGGTTCTTCAGACTACTTACCACAAAATACATCACCATATCTGAACACTTTCACCTTCTTTTGATCCCATTATACCACATTACCACCTCACACTATAGGCTACCATATTACCATCTTTCTTTACCATTTTCAGCAATTGATACCAGTGCGAAGCAACCACACCTACAATTTTTTTAGGAATTGTTAATCTAGTTTATACTGTGGTTTATAAATGTAACGTTAACTCAGCTTGTCACTTCACAGAAATAATTAGTTGAATTCTTGTTATGTTCGTTGTTCAGTCGTTTATCTTAGACTAGCTAGCGTCAAATGACAGACAACAATAGCCAACTGGATTGTTTGCACGTTTGCTGAGATTTTTTAATTTTTTAATTTTTTGTCATGTTAGCTGAGCTCTGTTCATCGCATCAGACGGGATGTAGCATATGAATTAAGTTTGTCTTATGTGGCCTGTACGTTATGTGAATCTGTACATGTATGTCAAAAGCCATTCATATTGCATTATTTAGTATCTAGCATAGTATAAAAGCCATTCATATTGCATTATTTAGTATCTAGCATAGTATAAAAGCCATTCATATTGCATTATTTAGTATCTAGCATAGTATGTAAGTATGTAAAACTATCCTTTTCATTCCTGTTTCCCTTAATGGGCTTTACACCCAAGTTTGTGAAAACAAGTAAATAAATGGCAAATTTTGTTACACCATATTACCATAGTCTGACCTCATATTTTGCATGTAAAATAAATATTTAAATATTAAATATTTTACCCCCGGAACTAGGGGACCCCCAAGACCTCTGGCCCAATTCAAACACTGCTCATCATGTTACGATCCGCTCCGCTCCCCGTTCCTTCCTTGATGTTTTCCTCTGTTTTCCCCGAACCTGATTGTGTCATGTCTGCGTTCATTGCCTGATTGTGTCCACATTGCACATTATTACTTGCACCACATCTTAATGACACAACTCACACTTAATTGCCTTCACCGCATTCCTCATGCATTTCCTAATTGTTCAATCAATTCGCTGATCTCGCACGCATTTCCCGCAAGCTGCAGTTTATCAGCTCTAATGACACTAGTTATATAACCGTGCTGTTCCTGTGATTCCTTGTCAAAGTATTACGGTTTGTCAGAGTATACGGTCCTTGTCGCGTTGTACTTGTCTCCCCATGTGCTAGCTTGCTGACTCAAGCTGACCACCCCGGTCTGGATTTGCCACACCTGCTTCCCAGTGTGGATCCTGACTCTACCTCCGCCTGACTCTGCTATACTACCCAGGCTACGACCACTCTTGGCCACTTCGCTGGATCTTGATCGCCAGCTCTCTGCGGGTTCCACAGATTATTATTTATTGTTTAAACCTGATTTCCCGGTGTGGATCCGACCCGGAATTACAAATAAAAACCCTTCTTTTCAAGAGAAAGACTGTCTCGTTGTGCATTTGGGTCCTTACCTGCTGGACGTCACAGAATACTTTGACCAGAAATGGACCCAGCCGACGCGGAACAAATTCGCCACGCCCTCACCTGCCAGGCTACCCAGATCGCCCAGCAAAGCAGCCGCCTGGACGAAGCCATGGAATTGTTCCGGGGCATGGTGGAACGGACCACCCAATGGGGTACCATGCTAACCCAGAGGGCTGCCCAGACTTCAGGACTCCGTCCTGAATCGGAGAATCCTCCTCAACCACCGGCACCAGCTCCATTACTACCTCCTCGGGAACCTCGCGCCAACCCTCCAGAACGGTACTCAGGTGAGCTGGGGAAATGCCAGCCCTTCCTACTACAGTGTGAGCTGGCGTTCCGGATGCAGCCATCCTCCTACTCTGCTGACGCCACCCGGGTGGCGTACGTTATCACCTGCCTGGGAGGAGAGGCGCGGGACTGGGCCGCCGCGTTGTGGGAGAAGCAACCCATCCTCTGCACCCAGTACCTGGACTTCGCCAGGGAGATGCGGCGCACCTTTGATCATCCCGTGTGCGGGAGAGACGTTAACCAGCAACTCATGGCGCTAAGACAAGGCGAGCGCAGTGTGGCGGAGTTCGCCATTAAATTCCGGATCCTCGCTGCGCAGTCGGGCTGGAACGACGCCTCCCTACAGGGCGTCTTCCGCTCCGCCCTTTCCGAGGAGATGAAGGACGAGATGGCCACCCGCGATGACACACCCACGCTTAATGACCTCATCTCCTTGGCCATCACGGTTAACAACCGTCTGCGCGCCCGCACCCGCGAGAGGAGGGCTTACGTCCCTACTCAACCGCCTCTGGGAACCACACCCTCGCACCCTGCTCTTCGCCATCAGGCTCCCATGTCCTTCGAACCTCCGGAAACCGGGGAACCTATGCAGCTGGGCGGCACTACGTCCGACCCTGCCGCTCGCCGCCGCCAACGCCGGTCCACCGGAGCATGTTTCTATTGCGGCCGCACGGATCACCTCCTTAACTCCTGTCCGGTGCGCCCCAAAAGAGAAGGCTCGTCAGCAACCCTAGGCCTACTGGCGAGCCAGACCCAAACACCGGGCCTAGCCTTCAACCGCTTCCAACTCTCTGCGGTCCTCAAATGGGGCACTACGGCCTCCACCACCGTATCTGTTCAGGCCCTCGTCGACTCAGGAGCCGACTCCAACTTTGTGGACTCCCAGTTCGTGTACGAGTCCGGGATTCCCACGGAAGAACTGGAGAGGCCCATCAACGCCTATGCCTTGGACGGCCACCGCCTGGCCCACATCACCCACCGCACCATTCCCATCCAACTGCTTCTGTCCGGTAACCACCGTGAGATCATTCAACTCCACATCATCAGCACTCCCCACTCCCTCCTGGTCCTTGGTCAGCCCTGGCTGCACCAACACAACCCCCTGCTCGACTGGATCACATCCAGCGTCACCAGCTGGAGCACCCAATGCCACACCTCCTGTCTCCACTCGGCGGAACCTCCCTCTAGCACGGAAATTAAGACATCCGTTCCAGAGGTCGACCTGAAGGGGGTCCCCCACTGTTACCGGTACATGTCCCGGGTCTTCTCCAAGTCCCTTGCCTTGTCCTTACCCCCCCACAGACCCTACGATTGTGCCATCTCCCTGCTTCCGGGTGCTCCCCTACCCTCCGGCCGCCTGTACAGCCTATCCGGCTCGGAAAGAACGGCCATGGAGGACTATATCAAGGCCTCCCTCGAAGCAGGTATCATCCGCCCCTCCTCCTCGCCCGTCGGAGCTGGATTCTTCTTCGTTAAGAAGAAGGATGGCTCCCTCCGCCCCTGCATCGACTACCGGGGCCTCAACTCCATCACCGTCAGAAACAAGTACCCTCTACCCCTACTGAATTCTGCCTTTGAACTGCTGCAGGGCGCCCGGGTCTTCACCAAGCTGGACCTCCGTAACACCTACCACCTGGTACGGATCCGGGAGGGGGACGAGTGGAAGACCGCCTTCAACACCCCCCTGGGTCACTTCGAGTACCGGGTGGTCCCGTTCGGCCTTACTAACGCCCCAGCCGTCTTTCAAAGCCTAGTGAATGATGTTCTGAGGGATTTCCTAAACCGCTTCGTCTTTGTGTACTTAGACGACATACTTATTTTCTCCCAGAATCAACGGGAACACCAAGACCATGTCTCCCTGGTCCTACAACGCTTACTAGAGAATAAGTTGTTCGTAAAAGCCGATAAATGCCTGTTCCATGCTCCCTCAGTCTCGATCCTAGGTTTTGTGGTGGAGAGGGGCGACATACGGCCGGACCCGGCCAAGATCCAGGCAGTTACGGAGTGGCCCATTCCCACCACTCGCAAGCACCTGCAGCAGTTCCTGGGGTTCGCCAACTTCTATAGAAGGTTTATCCGCAACTACAGCCAGGTAGCCGCACCCCTCACCGCCCTCACATCCATTAAGACCCAGTTTTCTTGGAATTCCCTGGCAGATCAAGCCTTCACCAGACTCAAGTCACTATTTACCACGGCCCCCATCCTCTGCTGTCCGGAACCCGACCGCCAATTCGTGGTGGAGGTGGACGCCTCTGACACAGGCGTAGGGGCTGTCCTGTCCCAACACTCCCCCCTCAACCACAAGCTCCATCCCTGAGCCTTCTTCTCCCGCCGCCTCTCCCCCACCCAACGCAACTACGGGGTAGGGGATCCTGAGTTGCTAGTCATCAAGCTGGCACTGGAGGAATGGAGACACTGGCTTGAAGGGACCACTCAACCGTTCCTGATCCTGACTGACCACCGCAACCTACAGTACATCCAGTCAGCCAAACGACTCAACTCCAGACAGGCCCGTTAGTCGTTGTCCTTCTCTAGATTCAACTACTCCATCACCTTCAAACCCGGGTCTAAAAACATCAAACCCGACGCCCTCTCTCGGATCCACTCCTCCCCTGCCGACCTGTCTGTCCCGGAGACCATCGTTCCGGCTTCCTGCGTCGTGGCTGCGGTCCGGTGGCCTATCCAGAAGATCGTACTGGACGCTCAGGTGACGCATCCCGATCCTCGCCCTAACCCCTCTTCTGCCCTGTTCGTTCCCAACCCTGTCCGCTCCCAGGTCCTGGAGTGGGCTCACTCCTCCCGACTGGCCTGCCACCCCGGAGGCAACCGCACCGTGGAGCTGGTGCGCAGGAGCTTCTGGTGGCCCACCGCCCGGCGGGACACCCTGGCCTTCGTCCACGCTTGCCCTGTCTGCGGCAGGAGTAAGGCGTCTCACTCCCCCCCTGTTGGTCTCCTCCGTCCCCTTCCCATCCCGGGCCGCCCTTGGAGTCACATCGGGGTCGACTTCGTTACCGGACTACCACCATCTGCCGGTAACACAGTCATTTTGACCCTGGTGGACCGGTTTTCCAAGGCGGTTCACTTTGTTCCCCTCCCCAAACTTCCCTCCGCCCTCGAGACGGCCGACCTCCTGGTGCAGCACGTGGTGTGGCTGCATGGGATCCCGTCGGACGTCGTCTCCGACCGGGGCCCCCAGTTTGCCTCCGCAGTATGGAAGGCATTCTGCACCGCACTCGGCGCCACCGCCAGCCTCTCCTCCGGGTTCCACCCGCAGACTAACGGTCAGGCAGAGAGGGCTAACCAGGACCTGGGAGCCGCCTTACGGTGCGTGACGGCCCGCAACCCTGCCTCCTGGTCCCAGCTCCTCCCGTGGGTTGAGTACGCCCACAACACCTTGGTGTGCTCATCCACAGGGAGGTCCCCCTTTGAGGCCTCCCAGGGCTTCCAACCCCAACTGTTCCCCCCCCAGGAGGCCGAGGTGGCGGTTCCGTCAGTGGACGCCCACATCCGACGCTGCCAGCGGGTCTGGAAGGCCACCCGCAACGCCCTCCTCAAAACCTCCTCCCGGAATTGTCGCCTGGCGGATCAGCACCGGTCCGCAGCCCCTCGCTACCGCCCGGGACAGAAGGTTTGGCTATCTACCTCCACCTTCTCCCTCCCCGGCACCTCCCGCAAGCTCCAACCCCGCTTCGTCGGACCCTTCACTGTGCACTCTATTCTCAACCCAGTCACCCTCAAGCTCCGTCTCCCTGCCTCCCTCAAAATTCACCCCACTTTCCATGTCAGTCAGGTCAAGCCAGTTGTCTCCTGCCCTCTCAGCGCTCCCACTCCTGCCCCCCCACCTGTTCGGGACATTGATGGTGCTCCCGCCTTTACAGTCTCCAGCATCCTCGATGTCCGGCGCCGGGGACGGGGCCACCAGTACCTGGTCGACTGGGAGGGGTATGGGCCCGAGGAACGTTCCTGGGTTGCCCCTCGTCTCATCCTGGACCCTACCCTCATCCGGGATTTCCATCACCGCCAGTCCCAGTCGACCAGAGCCTGTGGTCCGCCAGGAGGCGTACCTTGACGGGGGGGTACTGTTACGATCCGCTCCGCTCCCCGTTCCTTCCTTGATGTTTTCCTCTGTTTTCCCCGAACCTGATTGTGTCATGTCTGCGTTCATTGCCTGATTGTGTCCACATTGCACATTATTACTTGCACCACATCTTAATGACACAACTCACACTTAATTGCCTTCACCGCATTCCTCATGCATTTCCTAATTGTTCAATCAATTCGCTGATCTCGCACGCATTTCCCGCAAGCTGCAGTTTATCAGCTCTAATGACACTAGTTATATAACCGTGCTGTTCCTGTGATTCCTTGTCAAAGTATTACGGTTTGTCAGAGTATACGGTCCTTGTCGCGTTGTACTTGTCTCCCCATGTGCTAGCTTGCTGACTCAAGCTGACCACCCGGGTCTGGATTTGCCACGCCTGCTTCCCAGTGTGGATCCTGACTCTACCTCCGCCTGACTCTGCTATACTACCCAGGCTACGACCACTCCTGGCCACTTCGCTGGATCTTGATCGCCAGCTCTCTGCGGGTTCCACAGATTATTATTTATTGTTTAAACCTGATTTCCCGGTGTGGATCCGACCCGGAATTACAAATAAAAACCCTTCTTTTCAAGAGAAAGACTGTCTCGTTGTGCATTTGGGTCCTTACCTGCTGGACGTCACACATCATGCGCATTGCACTAACGGTCTGGTTCAGCTCCACAGAAATATTACGACCAAAAATATATAAACTCTGACATAAACCAAAAAGAGTAGGCCTATCAAACGCACACACTGCACGCCGTCTGGCGAAATAGCAAGTACCAGTTCAACGTTGAGGAACTAGTGTGTGACCAGATGATATGGAAATAAAATCCAGACAACTACGTGATGAGGTTGGAGATTATAATCGGCAGGGGGGATTGAGATTGTGGACCTGCGGGGATTGAATTTGTGATCGTGGACAAGTAACGGAACGCTAGAAAGGAGTAACGTCAGTGGAGCTAGAAAAGGTGACACTACTCATAATAGCAATACGTAGGCTAGTACCAGTGCGTTCCAAGTAGGCTCCAAAAAAAAACTCCTGCATCCACATCTCCCAGAATACACACCAGCTGATTTAACAGGATTCCACAAAAACAGTGAAAACTGGCCCTGCCAAGCTGTGAAAAAACAGAGATAAATGTTTAAAACTTCACATCATACCAGAGCTGGAATAATATACTGTTCGCCCACAGACTGAGATCAGGCATGGCGATAAACACGCAGACCAGGGCGATAAACACGCAGACCAGGACAAAGAGGAGCCAGCTGCTGTCTCATGAATGTGGCCCCTACGTACTGACATTCCGCAGAATTCCACAGCATCTTCCGAATCTACACCCTCATGCAAAAACGCAGGCCCGGACAGCTCTGTGTAGAGATATATACAGACCACCGCACTCATTAGCCCATGCCAGCAAACCCACAGACATGTGATTACAACCTGATGCAGCGTTTTCTCTCTGCTTGGATGCAGGTCTATTTATTTGTCCATTGAATCAATAAGTTCAACTCAATAGTTGACTGATTCCCAGTCATTAGTTATTTTATAAAACATGAAATCTGTTCTGAGTTTCATATTCACTGTACAGAATATCTTGTTTATTTTTCTACATCAAACTTGGGAAAAGTCATGAATTAGTGGAAGTTATTAATTGCAATCACACCTGGTGTCCAAATGGACTTTGGTCTCTATAGCTTAGTAAGAAAAATTAACAATGTAGGCTTACATGATGTTCAAGTCAGCCACAGCAATTAATCAAAAACACTAGAGAATATACCCAACTGTGTTTAAATGGCCTATCAATGTTCCTAAATCCCAGCTGTGAGTCTGTATGAACAGCCCACAGGAAAAACTATTCAGGACTGTATGTATTCTGAACTTTTAGAGTTATAGCTAACAAAAAATCTATATTTATTTTTTAAGAAATGGCTTCAAGAAAAAATAGAAATAAAATATAATGGAACTGAGAAAAGAAGGAACTTTACAGAGTAAAATTTGTGGACTTTACAGGATTTTGAGCTGAAACTACTGGCATAAGCATTTCACCCTGTGCCAATCTGGGTTTTGCTTGAAAGAAATTGTGAATATCTTATCATTACCTAATTGTGGAAAAGAATGTGAACTTATCCTTATCTAAACTCATGTGAAAAAAATGTGAACTCTTTATCTAAATGGTTTTTTAATCTAATCAGAAAGCACTCTTTTTACAATCAGCAGGTAGGACCTCCTCCCTGAGACACTGTACCCCTGAGATACTGTACTTACTAAATACTCATTTCCATAGTGTTGTTGGTCTGTATTCAATAAACATTGGCCTTAAGTTTGACTTAAAAGTAGAAGTACACATTACAATTTTTCTGTACAGTCTCAGTTGGGTGTGTTAGTTTTAATGACCTCTGAACTCGTCAAACTGCTGGTGAAGAAAAAAAAATTATTGCATTTAATCATTCAAATGATTGAATCCCAGTCTTAGTTTTCATAATTTTGTTTATGATTGGTGTTTTACTTGTTAGGTACTGGTCCAGGGATGTGTACTGTGTAAGCATACACATTCAGGGATGTGTACTGTGTAAGCATACACATTCAGGGCTGTGTACTGTGTAAGCATACACATTCAGGGATGTGTACTGTGTAAGCATACACATTCAGGGATGTGTACTGTGTAAGCATACACATTCAGGGATGTGTACTGTGTAAGCATACACATTCAGGGATGTGTATTGTGTAAGCATGCACATTCAGGGATGTGTACTGTGTAAGCATACACATTCAGGGATGTGTACTGTGTAAGCATACACATTCAGGGATGTGTACTGTGTAAGCATACACATTCAGGGATGTGTACTGTGTAAGCATACACATTCAGGGCTGTGTACTGTGTAAGAATACACATTCAGGGATGTGTACTGTGTAAGCATACACATTCAGGGATGTGTACTGTGTAAGCATACACATTCAGGGATGTGTACTGTGTAAGCATACACATTCAGGGCTGTGTACTGTGTAAGCATACACATTCAGGGATGTGTACTGTGTAAGCATACACATTCAGGGATGTGTACTGTGTAAGCATACACATTCAGGGATGTGTACTGTGTAAGCATACACATTCAGGGATGCCACTGAAGCCAAAACAGTCCATTTTGTTATTGTTTGCACAGACTGAAGTACACACCTATTTACAAAAGTACAGCTGTTCCTAACAAATATACCAGTTTGTTCCAGGAATATTCAAACTATACAAATCCCTGCTGGAGAAGCAACAGTGAGCCAACGTGTCTGGACAGGTCACCAATCCATCACAGGGCATGCAAATAAAAAAATACATAAAATCTGCCCAGATTTTACATCTCAAATGTAAAATGAAACCAACAGTTGCTTTCTTCCCGTGCATCACCAGTGTTGTAAAATTACTTGACATGGACATTTTATTTTTATTTGAATTAAATCGGACCATTAAGTGACTTGGACTAGGTCTTATAGTTTCAGACAGGCTCAAATCAATATGTGATAAAATATTACGCGAGCTCGCTAGCAAGCGTTTTTGCTATCGTACTCAGGGCAAACAAATATTTTATTTAAACAAAAATGTATATATCAATCAATAATCAATCAATCAAATGTATTTATAAAGCACATTTACCCATGTCTTCGGTTTAGGTCAAATTGACCCGTTAGTAAAAGAGGAATGACACTTTTGGGCGATTGTTTTCCATAGCCAGGGACTAAAGTTAAACCAGTGTAAATATGGTTCTTGTGTTTCTATAGTTCATCATCTGTATTTACATTTTGCGTCTTTGCCTGTATGGTTACTTTGAATATAATAAGATACAGATGAAAAATATTGTCTGTTCAAAACAATAATTATCAATAATCTACTGCATGAAAACCTTTTTTCATTAAAAATGTTCACAGATAAGGATGATTTATGGTGCCATAATAGCGGATTTTTAAAATATAGCCTAAATCACATCTTTATCGCAAATGAATGACTCTTTCATTGTTAAATGTGATCTAGCAGAGGGAAATGGCAACCATGTACCATATACAGTTTATTGCTTCTATTGTTTGGAATTTATAATATATATTGAGTAAGTTTGCATACATTTTATTTCTGTATTGCAATTAAAAGCCAATAATGCCGAAAATTAATGGGAGTGAATGGGGACCCTGACAACCTGGACGAGCGGGGATGTCGTTAACGGTCAACAGGGACATCTGATGTCGCTAATATTCACGCTATGCAAATATAATGGGGTAGGCTCCACAAAATGACTTATGTTATACTAAGGTGAAATAAATAAGTATTTCTGCAGCACTCCATCAGTACTAACAGTAAGACTGACGGTCCAGTATCACTATATATACTTATCGGGTTCTGAAACATTGGCCCCCATGAAAGTTAACCATTGAGTTCACACACATTTCTGGCACAATATCGTGAGTTTAACTGCATGTTCTACACTAACCCTAACCCTACACATCCCTATACAAGGGGCCTCATTCACCAACCATTCTACCAGCAAATTTGCTCTTAAGACTTTCTTTAAAATGTTTTTATGAACATTCTGGCATTCACCAATGTGTTTTTAGTTGGATTTTTTTCTTGGGTAGAACAGAGGCTCAGAACGCAAACGTCAGTTAATCCCGAAGGGATTGTTAAAACATTTTAAAGAAAATCTTAAGAACAAATTTGTGACACTGCTCATGATTCATCTTGTGAAAAGTTAGGGGTATATCAGTGGCTTTAACAGTAAGTTCGTCAGAAAATACTAAAAACATTTTAGTTTGGCTAATGAGTTAATTTCAACAAATTTTTTTTCGTGAATAGCATGCAAAAAAAATTATTTTCTGGAATTTACAGTACATAAAAATCCTTATTTTATATAAATAATTGTCAACAACAACTGCTACAAAGTGGCGTAGTAAACAGACTCACTTACGTTCACATGGATTGTGCACCGTTCCCTTAAATTCTCAAAAGCAGAAAGAAGTTAAGCCATTGGTTCTGTTCTCTGCTAATCCTGGAGGAGTTTCAAACTGCTGATTTCATTCTTCTCAGAAAGCCAGTGTGTGGAGGAGGGGCAGGTCCACCTCAGGTCTCTGCTGTGTTTGTGAGAAGTGTGTGTCCATCTCAGGTCTCTGGTGTGTTCGTGAGAAGTGTGTGAGCAGTGATTGCAGGCTGTGATCTCGCAGCTCTTGTGTTTGCATGCACAGCACTTTTCAGTCACTCACATGTCATTGTCTCTTGTGAAAAACACCAAGGACCACAGCCTTGTCAAATCAGCTATTTGTTTCTGCTTGAATATCAGCGTGATGCCTAACAAGACTCTCTCTCTGGCTCTTACACAGCCTACGTGGAGCTAGAAAAGATATTTTAGAATTATTTGTGCGCTTGCCAGTTATTTTCCATCTTTAAACATGAGCTAATAATAGATGTAACTGTTGTTTTGAGCTGTTTTTACTGACTCTGGATTTTTGGCAGAAAGGAGAAGTGAGTTTGTTCTGTTGCAATCCTCGTGCTGACTCTCCCAATGTCACAGTGTGTGTATAGTAATGGGGATTCGTCATAGACGCTGCGGAACAAAATCAGCCTGTCCTTGAGCAGTGTGGATTCTCCCTCGTCCCACAACCCCCACTGCCCTCACTAGCACCCCCACTGCCCTCACTAGCACCCCCACTGCCCTCACTAGCACCCCCACTGCCCTCACTAGCACCCCCACTGCCCTCACTAGCACCCCCACTGTCCTCACTAGCACCCCCACTGCCCTCACTAGCACCCCCACTGTCCTCACTAGCACCCCCACTGTCCTCACTAGCACCCCCACTGCCCTCACTAGCACCCCCACTGTCCTCACTAGCACCCCCACTGTCCTCACTAGTGCCCCCACTGCCCTCACTAGCGCCATCTGCAGGCCTGGGCACTGCTGGACATACATGTATTTCAAATATTATGCACGTATGTGTTTCACATGTAATACTGTCTCTTTTTCCTGTGTGGTTATACTGGGCATGTTTGTCTTAAGATGAGGCGTGGCCAGGATTATTTTTGGCGTATTGCTATCTTGCCAACCTGACAGTTTTATTGTATTTAGTGTCATCATTAAGGCAAAATAACAGTATTTATGTTATTAATCAATATTAGAAGGCAGGTAATGAACTTCGGATGAAGCTTGAACATCGACAACTCCATGAGAACATCCTCATGGAATTGATGCTTGATAATGCTTCATTGCATAATCAAACAAAATTTGTTAAACAAGCAGGCTAATTTTAAAATAACAGCACTGTTGGGAATTACCGGGAACTCATAATGGTTAGTCCAAATAATATTGATCATACTATTGATCCATATAGCCTATTCCTTGATCGCACTAAACACGCACGAGCATGTCTGTTTCGCCATCATATAAGCAATCCGTCAAGGTAGAAAAGTAGGCTTTTAAAGCGAATGGGATATGACATTTTGATTGGTTTATTGCATGTCATGCCCAAGACACACCTAAAATAAATGAAGAGACTAGGTTCAGCCCATTTGCACGTTGCGCTGTGCTTAGCTCTCAAAAAACACGCCGTCAAACAAGTAAAAGTGGACTTGGACACACCCTAAATGCACTTAACGCCATGCGTTTAGAAAAGCGCTAAGATCGCCAAGATAGAGCCCAGAGTCATTGGTCTAGTGCTGTAGTCAGTGTGTCACTCATTGGTCTAGTGCCATAGTCTGAGTCTCTCTCATTGGTCTAGTGCCATAGTCTGAGTCTCTCTCATTGGTCTAGTGCCATAGTCTGAGTCTTTCTCATTGGTTGGACAGGACTTGGAGAGCTCACAAGAAGAAGGAAAAGCTTGTGGCTGTGAATGCTGATTGGCCAGCCGAGGTCTTTATGGCCCAGCTTGCTACAGAAGAGGTTCTTGGAGGGTGTTTCACACTTCAGTTTTAAATGAAAGATTTGCTTTCTTTCTCTCTCTCTCTCTCGCTCCCTCTTTCTCTCCCTCTCTCTCTCTCTCTCTCTCTCGCTCTTGCTCCCTCTCCCTCTCCCTCTCTCTCGCTCTCTCTCCCTCTCTCTCTCTCTCTCCCTCTCTCTCTCTCTCCCTCTCTCTCCCTCTCTCTCCCTCTCTCTCTGTCTCGCTCTCTCTCCCTCTCTCTCTCTCTCGCTCCCTCTCCCTCTCCCTCTCTCTCCCTCTCTCTCTCTCCCTCTCTCTCTCTCTCTCTCTCTCTCTCTCTCTCTCTCTCTCTCTCTCTCTGAGATTAATGGTATTGTGCATAAGGCTGTGTTATTCCCTGGATTGCAGGCTGCAGCTGTGGGAATCATTAACCGGCTGATAAAACTATTGACAGTAATCAGGTCATTTCCATGCTGCAGAATGCGTGGCTCACTTTGGCTCTCATCTTACAGACATTTTATGCTGTTTCTCCGTTCTATCGCACTCTATTCCACAGCTATGACATCAGTTAAAGGATCCATATTCAAATTGTTCCTCAAGTTCATAACCCAGTTCATTCTGAAATACAAGCAGCTCATTCTGTGCAGTTTCACTGCTCCTCCCTCTGTCTCTGTTAAGGCCTTAAAGATAGAGCACAATGATACTTAATATAATAATAATAATAACGGATATCATATATACAGTGATCCATAGCCCTGGCCCCTGGGACCCACAGAGTCGGCTGGTTTCTGTTTTCACTGTAAGGTCAGCAACTGATTCACACCCAAGAAACCAGCCATGTGACATGAGTGAGCTCTCTAATCAACTGCTTTACTGATCAATTGCTGTGCTACTCAAGTGCTGAATAACCATTAAAGCCACAGACCCTGAGGCTCCAGGACCAGGATCAAGGACCATAGCAGTACGTTCACACAGCAGTTCTGTTGCTCGGCTGTAAGTGTTCATGTTGCAGTTATAGCAGTACGTTCACACAGCAGTTCTGTTGCTCGGCTATAAGTATTCATGTTGCAGTTATAGCAGTACGTTCACACAGCAGTTCTGTTGCTCGGCTATAAGTATTCATGTTGCAGTTATAGCAGTACGTTCACACAGCAGTTATAAGGATCGGCTGTAAGTATTCATGTTGCAGTTATAGCAGTACGTTCACACAGCAGTTCTGTTGCTCGGCTATAAGTATTCATGTTGCAGTTATAGCAGTACGTTCACACAGCAGTTATAAGGATCGGCTGTAAGTATTCATGTTGCAGTTATAGCAGTACGTTCACACAGCAGTTATAAGGATCGGCTGTAAGTATTCATGTTGCAGTTATAGCAGTACGTTCACACAGCAGTAAGTATTCATGTTGCAGTTATAGCAGTACGTTCACACAGCAGTCTATAAGTATTCATGTTGCAGTTATAGCAGTACGTTCACACAGCAGTTATAAGGATCGGCTGTAAGTATTCATGTTGCAGTTATAGCAGTACGTTCACACAGCAGTTATAAGGATCGGCTGTAAGTATTCATGTTGCAGTTATAGCAGTACGTTCACACAGCAGTTCTGTTGCTCGGCTATAAGTATTCATGTTGCAGTTATAGCAGTACGTTCACACAGCAGTTCTGTTGCTCGGCTATAAGTATTCATGTTGCAGTTATAGCAGTACGTTCACACAGCAGTTATAAGGATCGGCTGTAAGTATTCATGTTGCAGTTATAGCAGTACGTTCACACAGCAGTTATAAGGATCGGCTGTAAGTATTCATGTTGCAGTTATAGCAGTACGTTCACACAGCAGTTCTGTTGCTCGGCTGTAAGTATTCATGTTGCAGTCATAGCAGTACGTTCACACAGCAGTTATAAGGATCGGCTGTAAGTATTCATGTTGCAGTTATAGCAGTACGTTCACACAGCAGTTATAAGGATCGGCTGTAAGTATTCATGTTGCAGTTATAGCAGTACGTTCACACAGCAGTTATAAGGATCGGCTGTAAGTATTCATGTTGCAGTCATAGCAGTACGTTCACACAGCAGTTATAAGGATTGGCTGTAAGTATTCATGTTGCAGTTATAGCAGTACGTTCACACAGCAGTTATAAGGATTGGCTGTAAGTATTCATGTTGCAGTTATAGCAGTACGTTCACACAGCAGTTATAAGGATTGGCTGTAAGTATTCATGTTGCAGTTATAGCAGTACGTTCACACAGCAGTTATAAGGATCGGCTGTAAGTATTCATGTTGCAGTTATAGCAGTACGTTCACACAGCAGTTATAAGGATCGGCTGTAAGTATTCATGTTGCAGTTATAGCAGTATGTTCACACAGCAGTTATAAGGATCGGCTGTAAGTATTCATGTTGCAGTCATAGCAGTACGTTCACACAGCAGTTATAAGGATTGGCTGTAAGTATTCATGTTGCAGTTATAGCAGTACGTTCATACAGCAGTTATAAGGATCGGCTGTAAGTATTCATGTTGCAGTTATAGCAGTACGTTCACACAGCAGTTATAAGGATTGGCTGTAAGTATTCATGTTGCAGTCTTTGCATTGCGCGTCGTCAGGTTTTTTTCACATCACACATATGATAGAGATGCCCAAAACTGCACATCCATATTTACACCTACGCAGTGAAATGTTCAGTGTCAAGTGTACTCTATCAGTGTTGATTTATTGGAAGCATTTCGAACTGAATTATATTTACTGAGATAAAGTCATCAGGAGCTACTACACTCTGATGCACTGTTACTAATCACAACAAAACTACACTGATGCACTGTTACTGTGACAACAACAAAACTACACTGATGCACTGTTACCGTGACAACAACAAAACTACACTGATGTGATGTTACTGTGACGACAAAACTACACACTGATGCGATGTTACTGATCATAAATGTACATACATGCTGTCACTGCTTTTTCCATAACGGTTTGCAAAGGAAAAGAGAGCGATCAGGAAAGGAGTTTACCTTTACGCTGTGTGACGGAGTTTGTTGGACAGGCACAGAGAGGTTTCGACTGCACCAGTTCAAAGAGCACTGGGGACCTTATCTTGATAGTGCCACCCCTACCCCCCTCCCCCAAACCTCCCTGGGAGGAGCACTTCACTCCGCTTTTTCCAGCATTAACATTTATTCTGATTAATATGATTAATAAGTATTCTATTCTAAATAATCTGGATTCTGCTTCACCCCCAAAACTACCATGTTCTCACTCCTCTCCTTATGAATTGTATCTGAAATGTGCATGTGACTTGTGCATGTTGTGTGTGTGTGTGTGTGTGTGTGTGTGTGTGTGTGTGTGTGTGTGTGTGTGTGACTTGATTTTTTTGTTTATCATGCCAATCGTGTAAAAATATGTTTACACGATTCAACCTGTATTCTGGTAACCTTCAGACTTTGTTCTACCCAAACTTTCTTTTTTTGTTTAATCTCAATCATAACTTATAGAGAGTCAGCCTTGGATCCAGGGGAAATGATGCTATTCTTTTCTGTTATCACTCCAGTGACAAATGCTGATATTGTTCCTGGGAGAGATGCCAGCATTGTGTGTGTGTGTGTGTGTGTGTGTGTGTGCCAGCATTGTGTGTGTGTGAGTGTGTGTGTGTGTGTGTGTGTGTGTGTGTGTGCGTGCGTGTGTGTGAGTGTGTGTGTGAGGGCGTGAGTGTGTGTGCGTGAGTGTGTGTGAGTGTGTGTGTGTGTGAGTGTGTGTGCCAGCATTGTGTGTGTGCGTCAGCATTGTGTGTGTGTGTGTGTGTGCCAGCATTGTGTGTGTGCGTGTGTGTGTGTGCCAGTATTGTGTGTGTGTGTGTGTGTGTGTGTGTGTGCCAGTATTGTGTGTGTGTGTGCGTGTGTGTGCCAGCATTGTGTGTGTGCGTGTCAGCATTGTGTGTGTGTGTGTGTGCCAGTATTGTGTGTGTGTGTGTGTGTGTGTGTGTGTGTGCCAGTATTGTGTGTGTGTGCATGTCAGCATTGTGTGTGTGTGCCAGTATTGTGTGTGTGTGTGTGTGTGTGTGTGTGTGTGTGTGCCAGTATTGTGTGTGTGTGTGTGTGTGTGTGCCAGCATTGTGTGTGTGTGTGTGTGTCAGTATTGTGTGTGTGTGTGTGACAGCATTGTGTGTGTGTGTGTGTGTGTCTGCCAGTATTGTGTGTGTGTGTGTGTGTGTGTGTGTGTGTGTGTCAGCATTGTGTGTGTGTGTGTGTGTGTGTGTGTGTTGTGTACTCAGTGGAGATGTTATACAAAGGCTTAATTTCCCTCATTGTTACAAACATATTAAGTGAATGATATTGTATCGCAGCTATAATATTATCAGGGAATAATAAATGCTCAATGCTTAAGGAAGCACTGTGTGCCCTGAAGGTGACATAAACACTGTGTGCCCTGAAGGTAACATAAACACTGTGTGCCCTGAAGGTGACATAAACACTGTGTGCCCTGAAGGTAACATAAACACTGTGTGCCCTGAAGGTAACATAAACACTGTGTGCCCTGAAGGTAACATAAACACTGTGTGCCCTGAAGGTAACATAAACACTGTGTGCCCTGAAGGTAACATAAACACAAAGGCCTTTCCTGAGCTTTCACACGCTGTGCCCATCTCCCCATTTTGTGGGGTTTTCTTGCCGATTGCAGTGATCACTGTAATTAATTCTATAGACATTGTTTGCATTGAAGAAAGTAACATTTGCATTTAATTGAGTCAAAGTTGAGAACAAATGGCTTTAATCATTCGTTTCCACTCTTTGTACCTGTTCTGCAGGCCCAGGTGCAAATTACTCTAGTTTGAGTCATTGTAGATGTGCTTGTCTGATTAGCCAGATACTCAGTCATTCTCCACATCAGCAACTCAGTCATTCTCCACATTAGAGACTCAGTCATTCTCCATATCAGTGACTCAGTCATTCTACACACCAGAGACTCAGTCATTCTCCATATCAGACTCAGTCATTCTCCACATCAGAGACTCTGTCATTCTCCACATTAGAGACTCAGTCATTCTCCACATCAGAGACTCAGCCATTCTCCACACCAGAGACTCAGTCATTCTCCATATCAGACTCAGTCATTCTCCACATCAGAGACTCTGTCATTCTCCACATTAGAGACTCTGTCATTCTCCACATCAGAGACTCAGCCATTCTCCACACCAGAGACTCTGTAATTCTCCATATCAGACTCAGTCATTCTCCACATCAGAGACTCTGTAATTCTCCATATCAGACTCAGTCATTCTCCACATCAGTGACTCAGTCATTCTCCACATCACATCACCATGGTTTTGAGGCACAGTATGTCTTCAGGAAATTACACTACATGTGACTGAAACATATACGTGTCACCAGAATCCTGAAACATGTAATATCCAGGAACACATGGCATCTGATGAGCTTATCTGTTACAGTAAAAATCCTGCTCCTCTTCAGTAATTAGGGTGTAAGTTTGTCCTTTGTACTGGACCACGCACTCCACACCGTGCATCTCCAAACTGGAGTGTGGCGTTCTGTCAGACAGACTAATGTGTTTAAACTCAGATAAGCAAACACTTAGAAACACTGATAGCCAGCCAATCATGATTTATGGAGCCTAAGACAGGTTTTACACAAATCAACACCACTTCGGATCACATGGGTTTAACCAAAAACCAACAATAACCATTTGGCAAAATCAATAATAACCAAATTTTAGTATTTTTAAAAAAACAGGACGTTCTTAAATGGGATTAGAACAGTGCTTTTCTATTGCCAAAAATACAAAAACAACATTGAAATCAATTAGGAAAAAGAAACACAGAGCACTATAGACACAGCTATAGACACAGCTATAGACGCAGAGTTGTAGACGCAGAGCTGTAGATGCAGAGCTATAGGCGCAGAGCTATAGACGTAGAGCTATAGACGCAGAGCTATAGACGCAGAGCTATAGACACAGAGCTACAGACACATAGCTATAGACTGTTGTCCCTATGAGTATGTCCCTGTGATGGTGTCCCTGTGATGGTGTCTCTGTGAGGATGTCCATGTGAGGATGTCTCTGTGATAGTGTCTCTGTGATGGTGTCTCTGTGAGGATGTCCCTGTGAGGATGTCTCTGTGATGGTGTCTCTGTGATGGTGTCCCTGTGAGGATGTCCCTGTGAGGATGTCTCTGTGATGGTGTCTCTGTGAGGATGTCTCTGTGATGGTGTCTCTGTGATGGTGTCCCTGTGAGGATGTCCCTGTGAGGATGTCTCTGTGAGGATGTCCCTGTGATGGTGTCTCTGTGATGGTGTCCCTGTGATGGTGTCTCTGTGAGGATGTCCTTGTGAGGATGTCCCTGTGATGGTGTCTCTGTGAGGATGTCCCTGTGAGGATGTCTCTGTGATGGTGTCTCTGTGATGGTGTCCCTGTGAGGATGTCCCTGTGATGGTGTCTCTGTGATGGTGTCTCTGTGTTGGTGTCCCTGTGATGGTGTCCCTGTGAGGATGTCTCTGTGATGGTGTATCTGTGATGGTGTCTCTGTGAGGATGTCCCTGTGAGGATGTCTCTGTGATGGTGTCTCTGTGAGGATGTCCCTGTGAGGATGTCTCTGTGATGGTGTCCCTGTGATGGTGTCCCTGTGAGGATGTCCCTGTGATGGTGTCTCTGTGAGGATGTCCCTGTGATGGTGTCTCTGTGAGGATGTCTCTGTGATGGTGTCTCTGTGAGGATGTCCCTGTGATGGTGTCTCTGTGATGGTGTCTCTGTGAGGATGTCTCTGTGATGGTGTCTCTGTGATGGTGTCTCTGTGAGGATGTCCCTGTGAGGATGTCCCTGTGATGATGTCCCTGTGATGGTGTCTCTGTGATGGTGTCCCTGTGATGGTGTCTCTGTGATGGTGTCCCTGTGATGGTGTCTCTCTGAGGATGTCTCTGTGATGGTGTCTCTGTGAGGATGACCCTGTGATGGTGTCTCTGTGATGGTGTCTCTGTGAGGATGTCCCTGTGATGGTGTCTCTGTGATGGTGTCTCTGTGATGGTGTCCCTGTGAGGATGACTCTGTGAGGATGTCCCTGTGATGGTGTCTCTGTGAGGATGTCCCTGTGATGGTGTCTCTGTGATGGTGTCTCTGTGAGGATGTCTCTGTGATGGTGTCTCTGTGATGGTGTCCCTGTGAGGATGTCTCTGTGAGGATGTCCCTGTGATGGTGTCTCTGTGAGGATGTCCCTGTGATGGTGTCCCTGTGATGGTGTCTCTGTGATGGTGTCCCTGTGAGGATGTCTCTGTGAGGATGTCCCTGTGAGGATG
The DNA here is from genome assembly GCA_022702515.1 of Ilyophis sp. 1 JC-2022. NCBI lineage: Eukaryota > Metazoa > Chordata > Actinopteri > Anguilliformes > Synaphobranchidae > Ilyophis > Ilyophis sp. 1 JC-2022. The sequence continues at coordinate 77,798,792 of CM040405.1, forward strand.
TCTCTGTGAGGATGTCCCTGTGAGGATGCTCCTATTATGTCCAGCCCTGCACTTTCCCTGAATTTCCTCCCAGCCTCGGGGAGCATGGACTGCTCATCTATCAGTGAGGACCTTTGAGCTAAAAAGTGTGTGATTAACTTTTTCTCCTGTTCATAGCCAAATACACAGGTTTCATACACTGCAAATAGACATCACAAACGAACAGGTCCCACATGCTGCGCGTGCTAGACTTTGGACCCTGCTGTGGGGCCACACCTAATGTGGGCTTTATTGATATGTGTCGAGGGGGGGTGGTAAAGGTTTGAAGGTTTGTGGGTCTCGTTAAAGCAAATATGGTGACACAGCTCTCTAACCCCTAACCCCTCACCCTGCAGAATGTGCTGAGACAGAACTCTAACCCCTCACTCCTCATTCTGCAGAATGTGCTGAGACAGCTCCCTAACCCCTAACCCTTCACTCTGCAGAATGTGCTGAGACAGAACCCTAACCCCTAACCCCTCACTCTGCAGAATGTGCTGAGACAGCTCCCTAAACCCTCACTCTGCAGAATGTGCTGAGACAGAACCCTAACCCCTAACCCCTCACTCTGCAGAATGTGCTGAGACAGAACCCTAACCCCTCACTCTGCAGAATGTGCTGAGACAGAACCATAACCCCTCACCCTGCAGAATGTGCTGAGACAGAACCCTAACCCCTCACTCCTCATTCTGCAGAATGTGCTGAGACAGCTCCCTAACCCCTGACCCCTCACTCTGCAGAATGTGCTGAGACAGCTCCCTAACCCCTAACCCCTCACTTTGCAGAATGTGCTGAGACAGCTCCCTAACCCCTAACCCTTCACTCTGCAGAATGTGCTGAGACAGAACCCTAACCCCTCACTCTGCAGAATGTGCTGAGACAGCTCCCTAAACCCTCACTCTGCAGAATGTGCTGAGACAGAACCCTAACCCCTCACCCCTCACTCTGCAGAATGTGCTGAGACAGCTCCCTAACCCCTAACCCCTCACTTTGCAGAATGTGCTGAGACAGCTCCCTAACCCCTCACCCCTCACTCTGCAGAATGTGCTGAGAAAGCTCCCTAACCCCTGACCCCTCACTCTGCAGAATGTGCTGAGAAAGCTCCCTAACCCCTCACTCTGCAGAATGTGCTGAGACAGCTCCCTAACCCCTCACCCCTCACTCTGCAGAATGTGCTGAGACAGCTCCCTAACCCCTAACCCCTCACTCTGCAGAATGTGCTGAGACAGCTCCCTAACCCCTAACCCCTCACTCTGCAGAATGTGCTGAGACAGCTCCCTAACCCCTAACCCCTCACTCTGCAGAATGTGCTGAGACAGCTCCCTAACCCCTAACCCCTCACTCTGCAGAATGTGCTGAGACAGCTCCCTAACCCCTAACCCCTCACTCTGCAGAATGTGCTGAGACAGCTCCCTAACCCCTAACCCCTCACTCTGCAGAATGTGCTGAGACAGCTCCCTAACCCCTAACCCCTCACTCTGCAGAATGTGCTGAGACAGCTCCCTAACCCCTCACCCCTCACTCTGCAGAATGTGCTGAGACAGCTCCCTAACCCCTCACCCCTCACTCTGCAGAATGTGCTGAGACAGCTCCCTAACCCCTAACCCCTCACTCTGCAGAATGTGCTGAGACAGCTCCCTAACCCCTAACCCCTCACTCTGCAGAATGTGCTGAGACAGCTCCCTAACCCCTAACCCCTCACTCTGCAGAATGTGCTGAGACAGCTCCCTAACCCCTCACCCCTCACTCTGCAGAATGTGCTGAGACAGCTCCCTAACCCCTAACCCCTCACTCTGCAGAATGTGCTGAGACAGCTCCCTAACCCCTAACCCCTCACTCTGCAGAATGTGCTGAGACAGCTCCCTAACCCCTCACTCCTCACTCTGCAGAATGTGCTGAGAAAGCTCCCTAACCCCTGACCCCTCACTCTGCAGAATGTGCTGAGACAGCTCCCTAAACCCTAACCCCTCACTCTGCAGAATGTGCTGAGACAGCTCCCTAACCCCTCACTCTGCAGAATGTGCTGAGACAGCTCCCTAACCCCTAACCCCTCACTCTGCAGAATGTGCTGAGACAGAACCCTAACCCCTCACTCTGCAGAATGTGCTGAGACAGCTCCCTAACCCCTAACCCCTCACTCTGCAGAATGTGCTGAGACAGCTCCCTAACCCCTAACCCCTCGCTCTGAGACAGAAGTACATCTTCCCTTTTCTGCTTTTACTGACTTTTTCTGACTTGTGTTGGAGTGTCTTTCGTGTGTTTTAGTGTTTTATTGCTTTTAGCGAGTGCTGACTGGGAATGTGACCTCCGTCCCACGCCCCCGGCCATCATGGGATGCTTCTCCTGCTCTGGGGTCAAAACTCATTTAATTTCACAACTTCAGATCACGAAAATTCCAACCCCCAACAGTCACTCTCATTGTAAGGGAATGGAAACTGTCCTTCAAGAACCGTTTGGCAAAATGATCCATAAAATAAATAAATAAATAAATAAATAAATAAGAACAATTTAATTCATTTAGTGTTTAAGAATGGTGAGTTCCATTGGATGTCAGGAGCGTGTTGTCAACATCTCCCCCTGCTGCTCAGAAAGGAAGCTGCAACCAATACTGTGCAACATGTGGGTGCAGGTTTTCATTGTCACCAGTTACACTGGCCAAATTAGCTATTAGCTCCACACACTTATGCTGGTTTAACCGTAGATTAGACCAGGGGTTTTCAAAGTGGGGGCCGCCAGGGGGGCCAATTGGAAGGGAGAAAAAAATGTAAAATGCAAAAAATAATAATAATAATAATAATAATAAAATTCAATTTATTTTTAAAAAAAACATTTCAATTAAATTCATAAGATTATTGTGCCCGTTTAAAATAAAATATAAATTGTTATAAATCCTTTCATATCAAAATGAGGTCTTTGCCATGCCCTTCTTTCAATCGCAGCCAATAACTAACCATCTGCCTGTCAGTCAAAGCGTGACGTTGAGCTGCCAACGGCTCGATTATGAAATCAAAATAGGGTCAAAAGTATTGTGTTGTGTATTAAGAAGCTGTATGTTTGATTTTTTTATATTTGCCAGTGTAATTTAAAAGTTTTTTTTAAAAGTCATTTCGCAATAGGGGGGCCCCAGCCAGAGGCTACGGCTATTTGGGGGTCCTTGGCATGGAAAAGTTTGGGAACCCCTGGGCTAGACCACAATAAAATGTTTCATGCTGGGACACAAGAACAGTCTTCAGTTGTTACTTAGAAATTTAGCTAAAATATAATTTGCTAAAAGATTAGGCTATTTAATTCATTAAGAGCAGAGGTTGGCATGAAATTCAGAAACGGATTTGGCCCTCCTGGAATATCCCTGCTGTACAGTGTTGGAACATGATCTCTGCTTGTTATTAACTCAGTACCTTTAGAGCAGGAACCTCATATATTAATTAAGCCCTCGGTTCCATCTGTGCTCACATCATACGTTTAATTATTTATGATGGTCTTACGACAGTCTTGCTATGTCACACTGTCATACTTTTTGTGACAGACTGGATCAGGAGTGGGGAATCTTATACCAAAAGTGCCGGTGTAGGTTTTTGTTTTAGCCCAGCACTAAGACACCTGATTTTACTTATCAAGGTCTTGTTTGAAGCCCATGATTAGTTAATTAGTTGAACCCTTGACCCTTTTCAGATAAGATTCCCCACCTCTGCACTGGATTATAAAATCATATACCAGAAGGAGATAACCATAGCAGTGCTGGTTATCTATATGCAGGAAATAATAATTCTGTAAACTGATAGCTGCATAACTTACATATTAAATGTAAATGAAAATGCGTGCCTGGACGGTGCACAGTGCCGTTATTTTACTGAAGGTCCGCGCAATACGCAATTGCTGGGTGCAGTTGCATGGAATGTCCAGAAGAGAGCGCAGCTGATAAAGTAAACAGTAGCGGTAACGAGAGATATGGAGTACCGGTTCATTCAGCATCTGTCTTTAACTCTTTCTGACTGGCCTGCATTCATTCAGCATCTGTCTTTAACTCTTTCTGACTGGCCTGTATTCATTCAGCATCTGTCTTTAACTCTTTCTGACTGGCCTGCATTCATTCAGCATCTGTCTTTAACTCTTTCTGACTGGCCTGTGTTCATTCAGCATCTGTCTTTAACTCTTTCTGACTGGCCTGTATTCATTCAGCATCTGTCTTTAACTCTTTCTGACTGGCCTGTGTTCATTCAGCATCTGTCTTTAACTCTTTCTGACTGGCCTGTATTCATTCAGCATCTGTCTTTAACTCTTTCTGACTGGCCTGTATTCATTCAGCATCTGTCTTTAACTCTTTCTGACTGGCCTGTATTCATTCAGCATCTGTCTTTAACTCTTTCTGACTGGCCTGCATTCATTCAGCATCTGTCTTTAACTCTTTCTGACTGGCCTGCATTCATTCAGCATCTGTCTTTAACTCTTTCTGACTGGCCTGTATTCATTCAGCATCTGTCTTTAACTCTTTCTGACTGGCCTGCATTCATTCAGCATCTGTCTTTAACTCTTTCTGACTGGCCTGCATTCATTCAGCATCTGTCTTTAACTCTTTCTGACTGGCCTGTATTCATTCAGCATCTGTCTTTAACTCTTTCTGACTGGCCTGCATTCATTCAGCATCTGTCTTTAACTCTTTCTGACTGGCCTGCATTCATTCAGCATCTGTCTTTAACTCTTTCTGACTGGCCTGCATTCATTCAGCATCTGTCTTTAACTTTGATTTAGTATTTAGTAAATGCAGTTTTTTTTTTCTTCACAAACTTATTTTATGGAGTTAGCTTTAGTGATCACTGAACTCGCCCAAACCTTGTTTTTCTGTTTTTAATTATTAGTCAAACTTATGGACAAATGTTGATTAAATTATTTTTTAAATGTATTGAATTGAATTAAATTTTACAGGTAGTGTCACAGAATGCAGAATATCAGATCTCAGGAACCAGTGTGTAACTATGGTGACCAAAACACAAACAGGTGTTAATAATAGAAACCGTTTAAAATCTGAATCAAATGTCACACATGATGCTATCGATAATTGGTTCGCATTTCACACAGTCACACAGAAATTATAAATATTATCCTCCGTTATGTTCATAATAAAAATAATTTCACACATATTATGTGTCACTACAGGAGAAAGAGATCTTCTCTGGATTAACTATGAATGGAACATGTCCCTAGTGACTGCTGAACATGTTATGAGAAATGCTGAATACAATGACAAAATTTAATTTATGTCATTTTAAAAATATGTATATTTATAAATAAATCAAATATTGTAACCCTGAGATATATTCCCCCAATAGCATACCCCAATATATGCCACCAAATACTTAGGAATGATACACCAAAGGGACCACACTTCATATAAACTAAACTGCTCCAAGACCGAAGCCATCCTAGTTGGCACTCCACACCAGGTCCGTTCATCCCCCATCACCAGTATTACCTTCTCTGGCCAAAACATACCCCTCTCCACAACAGTCACCAACCTGGGTGTTAAAATGGACTCCCACCTCTCCTTCGAGACGCACATTAACCACCTCTGCAAAACATCCTTCTTCCACCTCAGAAACATTGCCAAACTCCGTCCCACCCTCACTCTTCTGGATGCGGAAAAGCTCGTCCACGCCTTCGTCTCCTCCAGGCTCGATTATTGTAATGCACTCCTCATTGGGATCCCTGGCCAAAGCCTAAAAAGGCTTCAGTACATTCAAAACAGCGCGGCCAGGATCCTGATGAGGGTGCGAAAGTTTGACCACATCACTCCCCTCCTCAAATCACTCCACTGGCTCCCGATCCCACTCAGGATTGAGTACAAGGTCTCCCTCCTCACCCACCACTGTATTCATGGAAATGCCCCCCCCTACCTCAAAGAACTCCTCACCCCACAGACTTCCTCACGACCCCTCCGCTCTGCAGGCACTTACCTCCTAAAACCCCACAGGACCAAGCTCTGCACCATGGGGGATCGGGCTTTCTGCTCTGCTGCTCCCAGTCTGTGGAATGCCCTCCCAGACTACCTGAGGGCTCCACAGACTGTGGATGCTTTTAAACGGGACTTTAAAACCCACCTTTTCAAAAAGGCATTTGCCTGATTGACTTTCCTTTGTTGTCTGTTTTTATTATGTATTTTATTATGTATTATGTTTTTAACCCTGTAGCACTTTGAGATTTCTTTTAATGTAAAGTGCATTACAAATAAAATTTATTATTATTATTATTATTATATATTCCAACATACAGTCAAGCCAGAAAGTCTGCCCACCCCTTTCACCTTCTCCACGTTTTATTACGTTACAGACATATTCTACAATAGATTGAGTTCATTTTTTTGTCTCAAAATTCTACACAAAATAGCCCATAATGACAAAGTGAAAACATGTTTTTAGAAATTTTTGCAAATGTATTAAAAATTTAAAACTGAAATTTCTCATTTACATAAGTATTCATACCCTTTGCTTTAACATATTTTTAAAGTATCATATTTAATATTTGGTCGCATATCCTTTGCATGCTGTCACTTCCTGAAGTCTGTGACCCATCAACATCAAAAGACTCTCGATATCTTATTTCCAGGTACTGTTACAAGCGATACTATAAGCTAAGCGAAATAAGATATCGAGAGTTTTTTGATGTTGATGGGTCACAGACTTCAGGAAGTAACAGCATGCAAAGGATATGCGACCAAATATTAAATATGATACTTTAAAAATATGTTAAAGCAAAGGGTATGAATACTTATTTAAATGAGAGATTTCAGTTTTCAATTTTTTATACATTTGAAAAAATTTCTAAAAACATGTTTTCACTTTGTCATTGTGGGCCATTTTTTGTAGAATTTTGAGACAAAAAATGAACTCAATCGATTGTAGAATATGTCTTAATAAAACGTGGAGAAGGTGAAAGGGGTGTGCAGACTTTCCGGCTTGACTGTATATTATTTACTGATTTATTTGCTTATATTCTGCCCTCCAAATTCTTGATTTTGTGTATTTATGTACAAAGCCCAATTCCAAAATACCAACTTTATTGATTTTAGTAAATATACACTCATTCCGAATTTGATGCCTGCAACACGTTCCAAAAAAGTTAGGACGGGGCAAAAAAAAGACTGGGCAGACCTGTTTGTAACATTCAACAGGTAAACAGGTGATGCTATCATGACTGGGTATAAAATTATATCTAAAGACTCGTGATATCTTATTTTCAGGTACTCCTACAAGAAATACTATAACCTCATTTGAATGGATCTCTATGGGAATTGGGGGGTGGGACTAAATTAAGCTGTAAATTACACTGGAATTGTATGGAACCCATGGTTGGCTAAATGGCTGTAAGTCAACACGGGTCTGAGGTATCAAACAAGCCTGAAACCATCACTCTGCTGCCATATATGCAGTAGATATGGATGGATCACTTTGAGGGTTGTTTTTTCTGACTAATTTTCGTATTGAACTCTAAAAAATAAGACAGGAGAAACAACCCTTACCTGTGCAATGTTTTTTTCCCCTGTCCCAACTTTTTGGGAACGTGTTACAGGCATCAAATTCGGAAGTAGCGTATATTTGCTAAAATCAATAAAGTTGATATGGTAAAACATTAAATATATTTTCTTTGTACTGTTTCAATTAAATACATGTAAAAGAAAATGTACACTAGCTGCTTTCTTGCTTTCTGCTTTTATATGCATTTTACATACTGTCCCAACTTGGAATTGGGGTTTGTATGTTGACAGCAGAATATATGTTGTTTTCCCGGATCTTTGCAGTTTTGTCCGTTCTTGCTTTGCTTCTCAGGCGTGCGGGTTAGGGTTAGGGTTAGGGAGCTGTCTCGCGCTCTTCTCGCGGTTGGCGGTACATAAATGTCAAACGCCGTTAATGTGAAAGACCCGCAGGTGAGCGCCGACATACCTGTGGCGTTTCCGCCGTTTCCGCCTGCGCCCGGTAACTGCGCTAAATGCCGCTCAGCAAACTGCCGTCTGCCGCATTCCACCGGATAACTGACTTAAAGGAATTCCTTTCAAACAGAAAGACTGTATTTGCTTTTGCTGTTTGCTATAAAATATATGAGCTTTAGTACACAACAATTGTTTTGTTCTTGGACTTTACAGTAGATCTTAATAATTACACAATGCAAGTATGAGGCAGAAATCCGAGCTGTCATACATACATCTTTTAAATTATTTGGTCGAATTGCAAGGCAAAGCAAACATCTTGGCTTGTTAATTAGAGGTTGCGGGTTCAAATCCACAAGCAGGGGATGGGCCGGCCCCTCCATGTGTTTGCCGATGAGTTTGGGTATTGGCTCTTCCTCTTATGTTACACATGTCGGGCTATGTGAGCTGTACTCTTGGGTAATGGCCTTCAGACAGCAATGAATCTTGGGTAATGGCCTTCAGACAGCAATGCATATTGGGTAATGGCCTTCAGACAGCAATGCATATTGGGTAATGGCCTTCAGACAGCAATGCATATTGGGTAATGGCCTTCAGACAGCAATGCATATTGGGTAATGGCATTCTGACAGCAATGCATGTGTACCAATCAAGTACGGTACAATTTATAATATCAGAATCAGACTGACTATAATGTTAGCTGTAAAAAGACACAGCTGACACACAGAATAGCTTAGCACTAATAAATCTATTTTTATTAACCACATCTTGAAAAAATAAGTCTAAGAAAAGTAAGCTATATTATGAAAATGTCTGAAGACATTTATCAGTGGCTCCATACAGCTTTTTGCAAAAATGTGTGACATTATTGAGTTTAATTAGAGCTCCTTTAGCTGATAACTACAGAATGATCAGGGCTGTAGACCCTCTCAATGTGCGTGTGTGTGAGTGTGTGTGTGTGTGTGTGTGTGTGTGTGTGTGTGAGCGTGCCTGTGTGTGTGTGTGTGTGTGTGTAAGCGTGCCTGTGTGTGTGTGTGTGTGAGTGTGTGTGTGATCCACCATCTGACATGCTCCAGTCTAAAGTCTATATGAACATCAGCATGGTGTCATTTCCATGTTAAACCTATAGGATATTTAGAGCATAAAGTTCAGGATATTATGTTTACAATAAACCAAATAATATGCATTTTATAGAGATATCTGTGCTGCATGGATCAGCCTATCCCTGATGGATGTGATTTGTCCTTGAGTTTCTTACATTGTGTGTTTTATAACTGTCAGCACCTAATTGTAATACTGCATTCAGATAAACCAGATTCATACATAAAAAGCCTCTAAAATGGAGAATGAAGTGTTTGTGTGTTGTGTTGAAATCTAGTGTGATTGCCAAACACAGATTGGATACTTTATTTTTTGCTTGTGAAAAATCTCCCTTAGAGATAATGAAGAAAAAATTGGATTCTGTTCAAAATGGCTCCTATTCTCAGAAGAAAAAGATTCTGGGATAACTGGGCTTTTTGTCACTAAGTTTATGCAAATGGCGATAATTCACCTAACTCTGTTTGAATATTGATGGATAGCCTGATCTCTGTGACACTGTGATTGTACTATGCGCTGTACAGTATTCATATCAGAGAATTTATTGAGCTGCAGATTCACCCATAATATCTGTGATTATGAACTCCGTAAAGCCAACTCAGAATAAAATATTTTTATGTACAATGTGCACATGCATGACTGGATAACAGGCACGTTTTACACGCATGTTCTTTTACACTGAATCATTAGCTATGCTTTAGCATTGATGTCCACACAGGGTTTGAATGGTACATCTGTTTTAGTGAAAGAGTCTTTGTTCTGTCCAGTGGGTCTTCTTCAGAGAGTCTGAAAAACAGAACAGGTCACATGATCATAATCTACACCAATCAGCACACTGTAACCTGACGTTTCTTTTCCAGCCTATACACTGACATGGGTATAGAGAACACACTGGCACAAACATATTCCACTTGGTTTAAAAAAAATATGCAATATGAATTTGTGAAGGTGGCACTGACTGATCTTTGTTCTGAAATGTTTGGATTTTTATTCTTACAAAGCAAAGGGCTGCAGGTCTCCTGGGTCCCGCTGGGGTCACGGCCGCTAGTGGCCAAACTGACCTTTCATTGCCTGTGCAGATTGATTTCTAGCCAATCACAGCAATATTTGGTCTTCTATGCCCCACCCCTGACTGAAGCTGGCAGTAAACCACATTCCCTTCCCTCGCTCTCTGCCCTCCAGTGAGCTATTCTTCTGACTAAATGTGTGAGGTGCAGAAAGCAAACTTAATAGGTGCTCTGCAAGGGAGGGTTGACGAGAAACAAACAAAAACGGAACTGAACCGCCCTCGCAACATTTTGGAAGTGCAACACCATAGAGTTGAAATGTGACCGCCACGTAGTTCTGTGGTGACTGCCCACTTTTTTCATGTGGAGCATTGCATTGTGGGATTTCCTTCTTGCTGGAAGCTTGCATTTTATACCCTCGGTGGAAGGGAGGATAAATGAGGGAGCGAGGAAATATGCTCCACATGAAAAAAGTGGGCAGTCACCACAGAACTACGTGGTGGTCACATTTCAGCTCTATGGTGTTGCACTTCTGAAATGTTGTGAGGGCGATTCGGTTCTTTTTTTGTTTGTTTTCTCGTCAACCCTCCCTTGCAGAGCACCTGTTAAGGTTGCTTGCTGCACGTAGCAAATTGCATCACAAGATAGCTCACTCGAGGGAAGGGAGCGTGTTAAATTGGATTTGAATGCAGCCCAGCTCTGGAGTTTGTAGATGATTGGAAATCCAGGAAGTGTGAACCCACCAATGGGAGGTGGTTGATTATCTCGTCCAATGTGATGTCATCGTAGGTCTCTTGTAAGGTGGGCCTGTATTCCTCCTGCATATTTGGAGGGTCTTCTAGACTGTAAGAGAAAAGGAAGAAAGGTTAAAAAAAAATATATATATAGCATGTATTAAACTATAAGCAAATACATTTATTATTATTTTTTTTTTTTTTTTTTGCGTAACAATTGTCATTATGCAGGGTGACTTTTTACAATTCATAGGTCTCATCTTTTTATAGATCTATTTTTCCTATTATGCCCTGTTTCACACGCCCAGTCCAGTTTCACACACCCTGTTTCACAAGCCCTGCCCTGTTACACGCTCTGCCATGTTTCACACCCCCTATTTCACACGCCCTGCTCTGTTACACACGCCCTGCTTTGACTCCCACCTCCTCTTCCCTGTCAGCATGGAGTCCAGGTATTTCTTCACAGCCATCTGTTTGCGGAAGCGGCTGTAGTTGTCTGTGAAAATGGCATCAGAGTGCCGCTTAATTGGCGCCTGGTCCTCTGTGATGTCATGACTGAAAAGTTCAACACATGATGTCATCACTGAAAAGGTCAACATGAGGTCATTCTATATCGTAAAATGTTCATTTCAACAACGTATAAGAGTCTAATAGGGATCAAATGTACAGTATTATAATAAAATATTGAGTATTGTTTTAGCACTGTTTAAAAAGGTCAAACTACAGCACAAAGGTCAACAGTGTTTATTCTATTCTCAACCATTTAAAAAATTTTATCCAGAGGAATAATGAAGCAGAATAATTGATCCACCATAAATTATATAATTAAGGGTTTTGGTGGAACAGAAACCAGGAATAGGGACCAAAGTCCTTAATCTGAATAGAAAAACAGATGCTGGCACATCTGTAATGTCATTTACTCAGTAATATATAGGGGGGTAGCTGTCTCCTATTTATTTGTAAATCAAAGTCCAGAAACATTCTGAACGGAATCTGGGCCAGAGTTCCTGGTGTCTTTGGAAGTTTGTTCACAATGTCCAGCGTGCATTTTAAAACCTAATTCAGTATTTAAATGACAAAGAACAAACAAGTTCCTAAAACAAATATTAACTAATAGGCTATATTTATTGGAATGTATTTACAAATATTTACAATGTTCATGGAGGTATTTATGAAAACCAGTATTTCAATTAATGATTTAGACTTTTGTATGTATTTGATATTAGTTTTTAATGTTATCAGTGACCCTATTTAGAATAATACCAATTCAGCATCCATAGGGTTAATTTCACTCTGATGTAGCTATGCTAAATCAATACACAATATATACTATAAGAATATTATATACAATGATCGTTTTATATGTGTCCCTGTGGTGCAAGCATTTGAGAATATTTAAAATGTATATGGGGGGGAAACTTTCGGGAAGTGTTTGAATATAGTCTACTAAAAATTTGGGTGGATTTTTTTTCAAGTAGGCTACCAGTTGAAAACCTTTGATGAAAATATTTGTTTTGTTTTTAAAATATTCAAATACACAGAAAATTGCATTTTAAGATACAAATACTTAAATGGCCATGTATGTGACACAGGTCAGGTATTCATATGTGCCGATATGATGATGGGGTGAAACGATATAATAACACAACAACAGCGTTACCACAACGCTTTAGTGAGAGGAAAGAAGGCGCGCGGTTGGCCGTATTTGAAAAAACATCAGCATAAGTAGCTGATAAAGACGAAAAAGGCGCCATTTTACCTAAAGACGCCATTTTACCTGACTCGTTTTCCGATCAATGATTCCAGATACCGTCTGGCGGAAATCTGGCCGAGCAGTTTGCTGTATCCGCTTGTAAAAAGACCATCTGCGTGTCTTGTGGGCCTTAAAGTAAATAGAACAGAGTTAAGTGTTAATAAGAGAAACTGCACTTTCTACCTGTGAAATCAGCCCACTAGGCCTACTGAACTCAAAATACCGCAAATCTCCACATGTGGCTAAAGTCAAAACCCGTGTGTAATCTCATGTAGCGAATAGGCTACTGTTTTATAGACGTAAATAATAGTTGACAATACTTTTGTAATTTTAAGCGTAAAACATGAGTTCAACGTTGCCTCTAAACATTTATTGGCCGAACATTTCTACTTTTAACGTTTATATTAATTATATAACCAATATTGTAGCCCAGTGATTTTCAACCACTGTGCCGCAGCACACTAGTGTGCCGTGAGAGATCGTCAAGTGTGCCGTGGGAAATTATCCAACTTCACTTAATTAGTAACACTTTTGGTTGGTGGTGTGACTCAGGATTTTTAAAATGTAAAACATGTGCCTTGGCTCAAAAAAGGTTGAAAAATACTGTTGTAGCCTACTCTAGCACGGTGAAATGAAGTACAAGTAGCCTATGGAGAGCTAGAACATGCCGTATGAAAACCCAATGCTGTAAAGCCTTACCTCGCTATTATGTTTGATAACTCATAGTAAAGTTTGTAATTTTCTGGGAGTGAATCGGACGAGCTCTTTGTCCAGTTGTTCTCGTTATCTCCATCAATGTTTCCCAACCTACATATCAAGAATTTAATTGCATTTCGATGCCGTGAGTAATAAGGTACGTGTAACGTCTGGAAAATACATAATTAATCTCATAATTTATTTATACAAGCAGTTTAATGGCAGAATAACTTAACTTGTGGTCTAATTGATCATCGTTGAACACGGACACAACACATTGTAAGCTATATTATTACAAAGTACAGTTGAACTGACTAGCCTACCACAGATAATAGGCTAACCTCTGTATAGAACTGTACTGCAATTAAGTTCACCATCAAATGTTTTTGTGAGCTGTTTAAATACCGCACGATTTCAAAACGTCTGTGGGGGTAGGTAAAGTTTGTACCTTGCAGAGGAATGTGTTCCGATCGCTGGTAGAGCCGCTGTTCTGGAATAAAACGCACTGCACAGAGCTGTCACCAACAGGAGCCGGGAGCCGTTTCTTTGTAACATAATTTTTTATCTGCAGAGAGAGGATGTTAGCAGGCAAACGTACCGAATGACAATAGAATAACTCTATTGTCCCGTTTTATAAGCATTTATTGGAAGCATAATAATTATCCAAGAGCCGTTTTACATTGGAAAAAATATATATTATTTTCCACCTATCACCAAATGTTTCAAAACTTAATAGTGACATGTTATTTATATTTAATAAATTATGGCTCAGTAAATATTATTAGAGTATATATTCAATTCAATTGTATGATAACTTTCCACTGAAATCAACGGTAGCCTAACCCTCTGAGATATGCGAGGGTAGAGCCGCGCAGGTAAGCGCACTGTGCTGCAGGTAAACGGAAACCTGCTGAAATTATCAGATCTTGAAATTATGCGCGATTAAAAGTATGGCTGTTCCCAGTCCAGATACTGTATTTACAAAAATCAAACATTAACATTACTGGTATTAGGTGTAATCTCATTAGTAAAGTAACGTCTAATGTCTTTAGAATTATAACATATTAAAAATAATTTAACGCGAAATTATCTTACATGCGCTTTGATGAAAATCCAATGAGCGTCACGGGAGCTGTCCGTAGTTCTGAAAGCTAGTTTCCCCGCTATTTAACTCCACTGAAATCTGAGTGCACTGAGGTGCAATCGTAGCTAATTTTCTATTGATTTTTGAAAGTTACCAACGGTTTTACACCTCTCTCCCTCGCTTTTCTATGGTGCGCAGAATGCGCGTGGCTTTATACACCTGAGTACATTAAAAATGGCAGGAAGGCAATCAGATTTGATCAGCCGAGATACGTCATGACATGTCCCACAGGGATGGATGCGTTCGTCATTGGCTCGCCGGTAACGTTTCTTTCATGGACGGACCTTTGTGTTCATGATTCATAAGGTGACTCATTCAGCACAAACACAAATTAAGACAATTCTAATGTTTATGAATAAGTACGAGAGAGAACTGCATCCATAAATTTCATAACTTTTAAAACATGTTAAAAGTAATGTGTCATGGTAAATATTAGTGTTCATAGAAGGAATATTGTGCGAAATATTCAGTTGTTTGAGTTTGCAGCATTACAGATAAAAACGTTATGGCTTCTTGCAGAAATGTATTCTGATGTGATTCCCACCCTGATGATTTAAACATTCCACAAGCTTTGCCTCCATAACAGAGGCTGTTAATATCAGACTCCATTTTCCATTCAACCTGGGCCTTGTACATAGAGCCAGACCACTGATATTTAAAGTACAAACGGTCCAAGCAGCATATTCAGGTTTTATTCACCATGTCATCTGTTAGAGGGTCAGTCAGGAGATTTAAACTCCAGCCCAACATTAACCAGCGGGTAATCTCACTATGTTAGTCTGGGGACAGACTATAGGCATATAAATAAACCTAGCTTAGAGCTTCGTCAATGATTCAAATGTCAGATAAAATGACACGCTTTGTACAGAGACATCTGCCCAGTGTTTTTACTGATTCATTATTTAATCACAATGTAGACGGGATAAGATAATCGGGAGAAGGCCAGACGACACGGCTGTGTAAGAAAGACCAGCTTATAGAATTCTGTTGATCATTTTGTACTTTTTCAAGACTGGGTGGAAAAGGTGTTTGGGTGAAACCGGCTTTGTGAGGAAACACAGTGACAGTGACATCCTCACACAGAAAATCTCTGCACTGTGATTCCAACCTTTCTTTTTAAATGGTTAACATTTGTCCGCATAGCAACGCTCTCTAGGGTGACCAGATTTCATTGTATAAACTCTGACTTTTCAGGAGCACTGCAGAGAATTAACTGTTAAATTAATTAATTAAAGTAGCATATATCAGTATAAAGGTAAACCATATCCATAATACATTCATATATTGTTAAATTAAATACTGTAATGTAAATATATTCATTGTGTGCATTTATTATATATCAGGTATCACAACATTTGTATATGCATTTCTCCAACATATTATTGCTTTAAAACTCTACAGGTATTATTTTTTGTACAATTTCTTGTTTGAAAATGACTGTAAAATTACTGCAGAATAATTTAACTGGTTATAAATGTACTCATTATAATTAGGATTTTATACTTAATCTACTGATACAAAAATGATCTTACTCTAAGATAATTTTTATATATTGTTTAATGACTTTATAAAAGGCACACAGTGATAATGTTGTGGAGGTCAGGGCAAGCGATGTTTGTCTGTATGCGTTGCATATACGCAGTCTCAGAGCGCCACAGCGCATGGCATTGCTAATGCGATCATTCCCCAGATGAAGTGGATTATACACAAACTGCTGGGAATCAAGCAGGATAAATTAACAGTGATGATTAGAAACAGAGTCCATCAGGAGCTCCAGGCCCAGGAAATACTTTTTGTGTTATTTTGGCTGAATGAAGAGAGATTATGGGTCCCTGTGGTGGTGGGGGGGGGTATGGTTTCCTGTGTGACCCCAGAAAGAGCCCTGCTGTGCCCCTTTCCCTGGAATCTGGAGAACCCCAAAATTTCTGCAGATTCCCCCCATGCTGAAATATATGAGTTTTTAAAAGGATACCTGGAGGAATAATGACATTCTGTGTATGAGAAATAAAGGCAGTGAGATTTTGTCTGATTTAGTTTCAGCATTGTGGCCGCATAAGGAAAAGGAAAACGGCACAACATGATTGTTTTTGATGAAACGCACAGTCTGGCTTCAGCGGATTCAATTTGATCAATCCGTGGAGGGAGGAACACACAGAGCGTGTGCTTGTGTGTGAAGGAAACACATCTGGAAGCAGTAATTGTAAATAAATGGGAATATTGAAAGGAAGCATCACCATGACGGCAGTGCTGTGCTCCTGATGGAACTGAAATATAGAAACATAATCAAGTGAAATAACAGCTGTGGGGTTCTTTCAGTGGGACAGACGAGAGCTACAACTAGCAGGTACAGTGGAGAGGATTCTGGGAAAAACACTCGGCTATAATTGTTACTGATGTACGCCGGCAAGACCTGAGGACCTGATTGCCTGCCACACTGAGGACTGTCAGGGGGAAGGGCAGCCCAATGTGGGCAGCATGACAGACAAGCCAGCACAGGACCAGTACTGTTACGGTTGGTGGAATGTAGGGACCCAATAGCAGGCAGGGGTACAAAAAACCGAAGTTTAATGTTCAATCAAAGGTACAAAATCCAAATCCAAAAAGAGAAGTCAAAAAACAGGCAGAGGTCAAAACACGGCAAGGCACGGCAGAGGTACAAAACAAATCCAGAGCACAGGGTCGCGAGAACACAGACAGAGGTCAAAGCCAGAAGATCAATCAGACACAAAACAAAAACTCCGAAGATACAATAACTGGGACTACTCGAAAACGACAGGCAGAAAGACAATGCTATAATAAATTGACGAAGTCGCGAAGAGGGACTAGGAATACTGGGTTAAATGCAGGTGTAGACAGGTGCAGACACTTAGCTTGAGAGCAGCATGCGAATAGAAATCAGGTGTGGAAGGTTGACAAGGTAACAAGATAATTAGTACTCGTTAGTAATAAACCTATCCTGACCTAGCGTTAGTAAATTAGTAAATGACATGCATGAGAAACGTAAGGTAACATGAACACATGGTTAGAGAGTTAGTATTACCCAATCCTGATCTAACGTTAGTAGATTAGTAAATAGAAACGGGAGAATGAAACAATTAGGGAAGCGTGAGCGACAGCAAGAGAGAGAAACAGCATGAACGCAAGGCTGCGGAAAAACACGGAAATATGTATGCTTACGAAACCACAAATAATCAGAAACAAATACCTAAATGAAAATGAAAATACAACACAACACAGACAGACTCAGAACATAACAGTACAGGAACAGCAGGGTGTGGGGCTCAGACAGCACGGGGACAGCAGGGTGTGGAGCTCAGACAGCACGGGGACAGCAGGGTGTGGAGCTCAGACAGCACAGGGACAGCAGGGTGTGGAGCTCAGGCAGCACAGGAACAGCAGGGTGTGGGGCTCAGACAGCACAGGGACAGCAGGGTGTGGGGCTCAGACAGCACAGGGACAGCAGGGTGTGGGGCTCAGACAGCACAGGGACAGCAGGGTGTGGGGCTCAGACAGCACAGGGACAGCAGGGTGTGGAGCTCAGACAGCACAGGGACAGCAGGGTGTGAAGCTCAGACAGCACAGGGACAGCAGGGTGTGGGGCTCAGACAGTACAGGGACAACAGGGTGTGGAGCTCAGACAGCACAGGGACAGCAGGGTGTGGGGCTCAGACAGTACAGGGACAGCAGGGTGTGGAGTTCAGACAGCACAGGGACAGCAGGGTGTGGAGCTCAGACAGCACAGGGCCAGCAGGGTGTGGAGCTCAGACAGCACAGGAACAGCAGGGTGTGGGGCTCAGAGAATACAGGGACAGCAGGGTGTGGAGCTCAGACAGCACAGGGCCAGTACAGGGACAGCAGGGTGTGGGGCTCAGACAGCACAGAGCCAGCACAGGAACAGCAGGGTGTGGAGCTCAGACAGTACAGGGACAGCAGGGTGTGGAGCTCAGACAGCACAGGGCCAGTACAGGGACAGCAGGATGTGGAGCTCAGACAGCACAGGGCCAGCACAGGAACAGCAGGGTGCGGAGCTCAGACAGTACAGGGACAGCAGGGTGTGGAGCTCAGACAGCACAGGGCCAGTACAGGGAAAGCAGGATGTGGAGTTCAGACAGCACAGGGCCAGCACAGGAACAGCAGGGTGTGGAGCTCAGACAGCACAGGGCCAGCACAGGGACAGCAGGGTGTGGAGCTCCAGTTCAGTCGGTTAGAGACTGAAGCTCTGCTGGTTTCCTCCAGGCAGCGTCTTCATCTTCAGTTTCCCAACATTTAAAAACCCTGTTATTCTCACGTCATCTTAAAGTATGAGAAAACATACAGAGGACACACAGAGAACATACAGAGGACATACAGAGAACATACAAAGGACATACATAGGACATACAGAGAACATACAGAGAAATGCTGAGGATTTGCACTATATAACTAGAAAGTAAAGGTTTGTCCCAGATGATGTGTAATGCCACGCAAAAGGTAAAAGCTCCAATAAGAGCAGCTGAATCCAGTGTGATGCGTCTGGGTGGGCGGAGTTTTAATGGCCTGGGTCAGTGCTACCTGCAGTTCAGCACCTTGGAGAGCGTCCGTCCCAGGACCGCAGTCCCTGCTGGCACAACTCATTACTGCGACAGGAACAGGAAACAGATTCAGTAATGCTGCTGTAATTGGTTCATTTTTGTGATCATTAAAGCTGACTCCATGTCTGCAGCACTGTGAGGTTTTGGGGGCCAATAATATTTCTGATGACATTTTAATCTAATCAATCAGGGAATGAGTTAAAGAAAAATAGCAATAAAAAAATTAAAAGCAAAAAACCTTTGTGGTCAACCACATGAACCTTTTAAAAACTTTTAATCAGCCATGTAAAATTCAGTTCCAATAATCCTACTCTATGGATTATGAAGCACAAAATGTCTCCTAGCTTCAGCATTTCTGCCTGAAGAGGACAAACTGCCCCAGCGAGAATCTGAATTCTTCTTCAAACCCATTAAATAGTGTGAAAAGCGTTTACTTGGACTGTGGCTGTATTTTCAATGGGACTCCAAGGTGCGGATGGTGTGGTATTTCAGGTACACATGCAGAGCTGATTTTGTAATTGTCGCAAAAAACATTTGAATATGAAATGGTATATGTGGCCGGAACAGCTTGGCATTCATGGATGATGAAACCCAGGTAATTATGTTACCCTTTTCCTGAGTGTATCTATGAATAGTGGAATGTGAATATGGCCAGACTGGTGTTTTACTGTATCTATGAATAGTGGAATGTGAATATGGCCATACTGGTGTTTTACTGTATCTATGAATAGTGGAATGTGAATATGGCCATACTGGTGTTTTACTGTATCTATGAATAGTGGAATGTGAATATGACCAGACTGGTGTTTTACTGTATCTATGAATAGTGGAATGTGAATATGGCCATACTGGTGTTTTACTGTATCTATGAATAGTGGAATGTGAATATGGCCATACTGGTGTTTTACTGTATCTATGAATAGTGGAATGTGAATATGGCCATACTGGTGTTTTACTGTATCTATGAATAGTGGAATGTGAATATGGCCATACTGGTGTTTTACTGTATCTATGAATAGTGGAATGTGAATATGGCCATACTGGTGTTTTACTGTATCTATGAATAGTGGAATGTGAATATGACCAGACTGGTGTTTTACTGTATCTATGAATAGTGGAATGTGAATATGGCCATACTGGTGTTTTACTGTATCTATGAATAGTGGAATGTGAATATGGCCATACTGGTGTTTTACTGTATCTATGAATAGAGGAATGTGAATATGGCTATACTGGTGTTTTACTGTATCTATGAATAGTGGAATGTGAATATGGCCATACTGTTGTTTTACTGTATCTATGAATAGTGGAATGTGAATATGGCCATACTGGTGTTTTACTGTATCTATGAATAGTGGAATGTGAATATGACCAGACTGGTGTTTTACTGTATCTATGAATAGTGGAATGTGAATATGGCCATACTGGTGTTTTACTGTATCTATGAATAGTGGAATGTGAATATGGCCATACTGGTGTTTTACTGTATCTATGAATAGTGGAATGTGAATATGGCCATACTGGTGTTTTACTGTATCTATGAATAGTGGAATGTGAATATGGCCATACTGGTGTTTTACTGTATCTATGAATAGTGGAATGTGAATATGGCCATACTGGTGTTTTACTGTATCTATGAATAGTGGAATGTGAATATGACCAGACTGGTGTTTTACTGTATCTATGAATAGTGGAATGTGAATATGGCCATACTGGTGTTTTACTGTATCTATGAATAGTGGAATGTGAATATGGCCAGACTGGTGTTTTACTGTATCTATGAATAGTGGAATGTGAATATGGCCATACTGGTGTTTTACTGTATCTATGAATAGTGGAATGTGAATATGGCCATACTGGTGTTTTACTGTATCTATGAATAGTGGAATGTGAATATGACCAGACTGGTGTTTTACTGTATCTATGAATAGTGGAATGTGAATATGGCCATACTGGTGTTTTACTGTATCTATGAATAGTGGAATGTGAATATGGCCATACTGGTGTTTTACTGTATCTATGAATAGTGGAATGTGAATATGGCCATACTGGTGTTTTACTGTATCTATGAATAGTGGAATGTGAATATGGCCATACTGGTGTTT